>JAFBJT010008235.1:77830-89098 GCA_016785325.1 Chascanopsetta lugubris | reverse complement strand
GCAAGTAAAAAAAAAAGTGCTGTCTCATTATAAGTGCTGAGTAACTCAGTTTTAAGTGTAAATTAATAATTTGCAACAAGACATTTTGAAGAGAAGTTGAAATCCTATTAAATGTGTATGTAATGTAATACAACTTGTCTCAGTGATTCTAATTTATAAAATAGATGAAAATGATCAAATGATCTTGTTCCCCCCCTGGTGGAAACCACACATCCTCCATATGTGTTGACACAATATTTTAAGAATGAAATGAGTTTTTTTTTTTTTCTCGAAGATTCTATGGAGCATTTTAGGCAGAAACATTTCTCAGGCAGCAACACTAGATGTCACTCATTCCTAAACGCAGCACCTTTACAATTTGTGAAGCTCATCACAGAGGTCACAGAACGACCTTGGTGCCGCAGCTTCACATCATCTCGTCCTCCCGCTTTGTTTACAGTTTGTCGTTTATCCACTTCACAGCGCCTCCCAAAAATACACCACATGGTGTCGTCGTCGGAGAGGTGGTGATAATGAAATAATGAAATGCTCAAACGTCAGAGTCTGATGTGTCATAAGACACTATCACATGACAGTGTGTGGGAGAGAGGACAGTCATCTGCGCTGACATGGCACTGGTTACCGGTCAGATAATAAGTGGCTTCCCTGTGGTGAGCCTCAGTCATGAGGATGACTCTTGTGTTTCAGGTGTTTTTTTAAAAAGTTGCTCTTTAAACCTTGCCCCCCCCCCCCTCTTTGTCTCGCTCCTTCCATGTCTCCTTGACCTTGGTGGTGATTGTAGCACCTAAACACACAATGAGCCTGCGCTGCCATAGGTTGGTGACAGGCCATGTGACTGGACTGTCAGCTGACTGAGTTCTAGGCAAAAGGGGAAACTTTTTTTTTTCATCAGGAAGGAAGGAAAAAAAAATGTAGGACTCTAATGTCAGATCCTGTGTGTGTGTGTGTGTGTGTGTGTGTGTGTGTGTGTGTGGTGACAGAGCAGCAAGGCTCTCTCTCTCTCTCTCTCTCTCTCTCTCTCCCTCTCTCTCATTTTGTGCTGAGTCATTTTTGTTAATCATCAGTGGGACGCAGGGATTGGTTAACAGCGGTTACGGGATGTGAGGTGAACCTTTGAATGAGGAAGTGTCTCAGCAGAGCTCAGGCAGAGATTCACTGAGGAGTTTTCCTGTCAGAGACGTTTTTGTGCAGCAAAGCACTTTTCACAATGAACATTTGACAGGTCGCTGTGTCTTGTCCACAGACACACACACACACACACACACGCACGCGCACGCACACACACGCAGACACACACACATAAAATGCATTGTGCTCACTGAGTGGTGTGTGCGCGTGTGTGACACCCTGTGGTGTTTGCTCCCTCTGTCGGTATTTTGCAGGTCAGCTGAGGTAGAGGAAACAGTCAAGATCATTTACTGTGCTTTACAATGTACTTTACAACATAATATAAAGTCTCTCTCTCTCTCTCTCTCTCTCTCTCTCTCTCTCTCATATTGAAGAAGATGGTTCAGATCTTTAGATTAGCCATAACTCTTTATTTAGCAATAACAAACATTAGAAGTACATGTAGTAAATTATTTATGAACTCTCCTGTCATGTCCTTATTAGTAATCTGGGTGGCGGGGTATTTCTGCTTCCAAAGGTGACCGCTCTAACCAATGGGCTGCTATTGGTGTAGGTAGGTCGATAAAAACATTGAATCAGCAACACAATACAGGGATTAATATACAGTATCTAAATGATATAATATCTCTTTATATGCAAAGTTAAAAGACCAATGTGTAAGACATTTTTTTGCTAATGTATAATTACCTACTGTGCAGATTGCTGTTGCCGTTACTCAAGAATGAGTCCATCATCATGATCCTGGTAGCAGGTCCTTTCCATGAAGGCAGCCATGTTACACCACCCTGTGTTTACAGTAGCCCAGAACGTACAGGCTGAAACACCTTTTTGAGTTTTTATTGATAACAAAGGCCACTATAGGTTCTCTGGTATAGGAAATAATCAGCTGCAACATGCAACTTCACCTCCTAGGTGTCAGTACATCCCACAGCCTGTAGTCTGCAAATGAAGAAACACTTTTGTCACATCACATTTGATTTAACGCCATACAACGATGTAACACAGCGCCGCCTATGCTGCTTCTTAATGCTGCATGCTGGGAGTCAAAATACAATTAGGACATTCCTCTGTTCCCACTCTTGGGTTGTTGTGTGTTGTATCTGGAGTCGAGCGCATCGAGGCAACTGAGATGTGAGGTGTGATGTTAGGGTATACAAGCAAAGTTGTCTTGATGAGGTATACTGTTTGTGTGTTAGAATGCTTGGACAATAAAGTAATCTTGGTGTTTGAATCATGCTCCGCTCCACCTTTTTAAAATAGCTTTATGGCAGCAAGTGGCCTTCACTTCAACCTTTTTACAGCTGGTAGGTGGAGAGATGAGATTACTGCATCTGTAAACTTTGAACCTGCTATCTGCATATACTGTGTGTGTGTGTGTGTGTGTGTGTGTGTGTGTGTGTGTGTATGTAGCCAAAAAGGTGAGAATCAGTGATTGTATGTCCTTCATTAACAGAGTCATTGGTTAATGTGTCACTTGTGCAATGGCATTTGCACACACCCACACACACACACACACACACACTCAGCCTGGAGTAGAGCAGCACCCCGACTGATAAGAGCGGAGGGCTCTTCTCCCTCCCGTAGGGTTGTTTCAGGTTATGTACACTTCCACACATTGTCGGTGTGGTCTCCCTCCCATTCTTTCTCTCTCTCTCTGTGTTTCTAGTAAATATGACCGGAATGCGGTGGCTTTTTCCACTTTGTATTCTCTTTATCTCTATTTATCAATGTGTTGCTTGTTAATCACAGCGAATGGAAACCAGTTAACAACATCAAAGCCACCATGGCTAAAAAAAAAAATGGGCATTTGAAACTTTTCGGACTGAGAATTTCAAAATATGTGGAAAGTGTCAAGTAGTCACAGGAGAAATGTGTCAAATCAGTGCACTCAACAGGTTTGCACTGAAATCCCACACAACATCTAATGATATGCTGGGTTGAGAGAAAGTACTTGTTGTTGATGTGGTTGTTGATGTGGGTCATTATCTAATTAAAGTGCTATTATATTGTAAAGACTGAAATTAGTTGATGAACTGTGCCGCAGGTTCAGGTTGTATTCTCACTCTGTGTGTGTAATTATAGATGTGTGTCAGTCCACCACTTTCCACCATCACCTGGACAAACTGTTCTTATCCACAACATTCATTAATGACGAAATGCCTGCTAAATTGATGGCAGTCTTATAATTGGAGCTAGCTATCGTGCTAGCTCGCTGACAAGCTAATCCAAGATGAGCACAAGCTGTGTACCAAGGAGGGCCTGGTGTCGGCCATATTGGAAGATCTCTATCATCGGCATCATCAGCTTTTCCTGCTCTTGCTGCCGTTGCCTGGCAACAGAGCTGCTATCTGACAATACATTCCAGTTTGTTTTTTTTAACTCTTGCACTTGTTCAATAAGTGTTCATTTGACTGGATGAATGATGCCAAAGTATAAACATTGGGCAATAGTTATCTCGGCCGCCATGAAACCTGAAAGAAGCAGGCTTCTCTGCTAGTTTCGTCCTTGACTGCTCAGGCATGGATCCATGTTTGTGTCGGCTAAGATTGGAGGGCCTTTCAGAATGAGACGGCACAGTTACTGAAGGCTGGAGTCCCTGAACTCGGACACGGCTACGGGAACCATTATCTATATCTGCTAAACATTAGTGCAACAGGGGTCGCAGGAGGTACAATGCTGTGCAATGAGTAAACCTTTCTTCCGACGCCTCAATGGGCACTCCCACTAGCCCACGGGTGTTAGCCTCTGTGCTAGCACAACCACTTCCCATGCCGTCTTCCATTGATTTTAGAGCAGCACAGCACAAACTGTGCTGTCTGTACAACGTGAGTTACAATGTTGCCAAGGCTGCCTGGGATGGCCGTGAGGTTTGGGTCGAGTGTGCCCACAGCTTCCATGCGATTGTTCAACGGCTCATTGCCATGATGTGGATGAAGTGTGGAGTCAATAACGTAGCATGTTAGCGGTGTATTCTTAAGTTATCAACAAGCTAACTGGAGCCTTTAGCTGCGAACACTGTTTTATTGCTGTTGCTAGGTTACAGGAATGGGTTCAGTCGCATTTGAGGCTGTGCTCGCAGATCTTGTTAGATAAACCAAGGCAGTGAACAAAGAGACCGGATCACCTTGACGATTGCGCAGCGCCGACTTGTTGCCTGTTTGCCTCCAGTTGAACCCACGTACAAGTGTGAGTTGACACTTTAATATAGTTTAAGAACTGGTTGGTGCTTGTGTTGGTCACTGGTTGGTTTCTGTTCATGATGGAGGATGGAGGACATTCCCTTTGGTTGCTTGCATAGGAAAGACCTTATTCTTCTATGATTCTGATTAGATTTGAGATGGTATTTATGTCTGACACGAGCTCCTCATGACTTTTCCCTGATTGGGGCCAATCATCACCTTTTGTCACACCCTGTGTCCTTTCATTGCCAGCCTTCCCTTTTGTCTCGTTCCTTATCAGCGGAGAGCGACTGAAGAAAGGAGGAAAATAGGTGGGGGGGGTTTACCTGTGCTGGGTGGCCCCACCTCTCCCTCCTGGCCACTGAGAATAAGAGTAAACACTAAACCAACTTTGCTCACCTCCACACTCAAACAGCCAGCAGGCGAGGAGACTGCAGCAGCCTGTCAGAGTGAATGGATAGAGTGAGTGAGTGAATGTGTGTGTGTGTGTGTGTTTGTGTGTGTGAAGACTATTTTGAATGCGCAGTGACTCCCCGAAGCAAAATACACACCTGTGTCTCATTGGTTCGCTGGTTGATATCCGTGCGTTGTCGACTGGGATACAGGTACAGTACCAACATCTGTCTTTCTGAGGATCTTTGTTCAGATGTTCACAAGTGTCTTGATGGAAAGTTGTGTTGTTTCTTGTTGATCTGTCGTTGGGATGTGTGACACCAAAAGAATATACTATTTCATCTTGAAAAATTAGATTTTTTTGAAAACATTGCAAACATTTGAAACATTTACACTTTCTAGTAACGTTTGCTTCTGACTTACATAGTTAAAGGTTTGATTGTCATTCTTTTGGCTGTATAAACTCCATTCCAGTTTTTGAGTGCATTGCTCTGTGAGGATGTGAGTTTCTGCTTCGTGTGGACAGTCAGTCTACAAGACTGAGTGTAAAGAGACAACAAAGACTTTTAAACCAATCAGTGCCCAGATTAGAGACCAAGATGTTGTTTTTATGAAACCAGTGGAACCAGTGGAGTGGCATGGCACTGTATGTGTGTGTGTGTGTGTGTGTGTATGTGTGTGTGTGTTTGTGTGTACTTGTGTGTGCGTGTGTGTGTTTAGGGTGGGGGATCAGCAATGCTTCAGTGACTAACTGGTGAGGCTGGTATTATTACCTATAGACTTCCGGGTTGTCCGTCATATAATATGTGGACTTTTACCCTGGTTCAGGTGAGATGTTTGCTTTGTGTGCTGGTGTGTGTGTGTGTGTGTGTGTGTGTGTGTGCGTGTCATTGTGTTCATGCACGTCAGCGAAACCAGTGATGTGCAGCTACATTTAACTTCTGTTGTATTTGAATGCCCCTGGATGAAAAATTGGTTAGTTTCATGGATCGGTGAACTTTTTCTCTTTTCGGTTAAAGATAAAAATGGAATAAAACTGTGGTGTTGATAGAAATGTTTTCTCAGCTGCATACTTCTTTTTGTGGGAGTTGTCTTCGACACACACGCAGACACACACTCTTTTAATCGTGTTTGTCGACAGGGTGTACCCTTGTTTGAGTATATAAAAGTCTGTATGAAGGTGAGCTCCTTAACTCCTTAGCCTTCGTTGTGACTGTGGGTGTTAAGAAGACTGAAAAACAAAAGAGGATTACAGGGAATTATAATTTTGTGTAAAGTGTGTCAGATATCACAAACATACAAGACCAAATTCACACACACACACACACACACATATACATATACACACACACATACACTCAGTGTCATCCATACTTACATATACAGAAATAATGTCTGCTGTGGCCTTGAGCTGCAGGTTAGTTGATCAGCCTCTGGAATGTGTTTGCTAAGGAAGCAAAGCCCCTTTTCAGCCATGGCCGAAGCTAAAGCAGCTCTGATGATAAGTAGCCACAGCGGAGCCAAGTGAGGCGACCTATGTGGCAACTCCCTCTCTTGTCAGGCTATGAATTATGCCTGAAGTCAACGCTGTTGTGTTCATGGTTTAAAGGTGCAGTGTGTACGATTTGGTGACATCTAGAGGTGAAGTTGCATGTTGTATCCATCACCTCACCCTCACCCTTCTGAGCATGCAGGAGAAGCTATGGTGGACTCCAATTGCCATTAAAACTCGAGAGATGCTTAGTATGGCCACTCTGGGCTACTGTAAAAACATGGCGGCACCAGTTTCAAATTCATGAAAAAGACGGTGTGTAATATGTCAAATGTTTTGTAATATTTTTTAGAAGTGACAAAAATAAACAGAAATCTTACACACTGCACCTTTAAACTTTGCCTAAAGTTATCTGTGCTCAAAGTTTGATTAAAAAAAAGTGCAGGCCTGGTGATGTGTGTGTGTGTGTGTGTGTGTGTGTGAGAGTAAAATGAGTGTTTTTTTTTCTGGGTGGACAGTTGTAAGTCTTGATGGTGGGGTGAGGGGTGGAGTGGGGTGGCTCTCGGGGTAAATGAAGTGGAATCATCCCTGGCTGCTGAAGTTGGGGTGGGCTGGAGGGAGTCACTCGCGCACTCCGTCTGACCTGAAATTCTTCAGGCCAGTTTCACTTTGAAGGGCTCGCTGACACTGAGGGAGGGAGGGAGGCCGGCATGAGGAGACTGGAGAGGGAACATTCGGTCCTCTCTGTTCGTTAGCCCCTCTCCTCTCTCCATCTGAGTCTTTGACACACACACACACACACACTCACATGCCTCCTCTGTGTCCCCCCCCTCCTCCTCCTCCTCCCCATGGCTCTTCTTGGAGCTTGAGTGAAGCAGAGGAATGAGGGTGACAGGTACATGGATGGAGCGAGAGGAAATAAGACGAGGGGAGTAAAGAGAGGGAGACGGCAGGGGACACAGGCAGGGACACAGATGAAGGACGACTGTTCAAATGAGATTTGAGGCTAATTATGTCAAAATGCTGACTCTCTGTTTCTGAGCTGAGGCTTATTTTGAAATTGCATGATGAATCAACCAGACAGTAAAAAGAAAAACTGTTTTTTTTTTTTTTTTTCAGGGGGTTAGGACATTTTGATGACAGTTAAAAAGGTGCCACAGTTAAAGGAGTTGTTTCCACCCATCACATCTGAAGAAAATGATCAGTCGATATTTAAGCTTTGATTTAATAAAAAAAACGAATAACCATCCAACCAGTGTTACATTACGTGAATGATTTCACTGCATTGACCAGTGTTTTAGCTTTTAAGATTTTAGATTATTTTTGGATGTTGGATTTAAGATTGTACAAGTGAGCGGGTGTAACGGAGAGTTTTGACTCGTTCTACTTAACTACATCTTTCATGTATCTGAACTTTAGATTTATTTTCGGTTATTTTTTCACTTCCACTACACATATCAGCAAAATTCTGTATTTCTGCATCAGTAAGACTTTTACTCTCTGCCTTTTACTTTCAGTATTCAAACACTTACTTCCTTTTACTCCAAGTAAAGGAAGTTCACGTGGTACCTTTACTTCATCACTTCAGTCTTTGAAGACTGTCGTCAAAAAAGACTCATTTTTCAAACTGCTGGAAATGATTGAAGATGTCGCCTTTGCACATTCATTTTCTCGCTACTTCAAATGACACTCCCATCGGTCCAGATACTTGCAGGTTGCGCTCAAACCGCCCAGAACCATGACTTGGCAAAAAGCGGCCCTTCCAAAAGTCAGGGAGAAGCTGCGATGAGACAGCTTTAGTGATTTAATCCTCTGTTGAGCTTCTTCTCGCTGTAGCGGTCTGCATCGCGCCGACAGCTGAGCTGCCTGAACCAGGGTGGTGAGAACATCATGTGTCCTGAGGGGTCGGCCACACGTCTCACTTCCCTTTCAACAAGGCCATTCTTTTGTTTGGTTTTAGCTCTTTAAAAAAAAAAATCTCTGTCACTTAGAGCAGTCAATACTGTGTCTTTGTCTGTGTTGAGCGCGCTGTGACTCTCACTTTTTTTAACTGTTTTAATAATTACACACTTTTTCGCCACTTTAAATTTCAACTGTGTATGATGCAGTTGTTTTTTTTATTCAATCTCTATTGGCAGAAATATCACATGAAATATTCTTTGAGTTTCAGTGATAGCAAAGGCTGCCATGGGTTCTTTCACGTGCTTAGAATTCTACTGACTGCACCTTTTTAAAATGTAAAAGTGACTTCGAGTTAGTCAAAGTTATTTTGTGTCTGGTGCAAACGGAGGTTTTGGCTGAACTCTGCAACATGACTTTGCAGAAAGTACGAGTTTGACCTAAGATCTTGTGATTCACTACTCATTGACTTATATAGATGACTTGTAATAACAGATGGCAGCCACACAGCCGCTGCAGCCAAGATACTGATTACCACCACTGCTTTACTGCTGACTTCATTCCTGCTTATTCACAGTGTTCTGCCAATGTAGCAGGTTCCACTGTCTGTGTGTGTGTGTGTGTGTGTGTGTGTGTGACCATGGCCTTAATACAGACCTAGCTTATCAGTGATAGCCAACAAAGTCGAAGAAGCACTGTCTAATGAGTCAAAGTGAGTGTGTTCCAGCTCACGCACACACACACACACACACACACACACAGTGCCATAGTGTGATCCTGTTAAAGTTACAACTTTAATATCCAACATCATAAAGTAAAAGTCATAAAACGTACATGGAATTGTTAGATCCATTGGAAGGGAAATCAACATAATGTAGGAAAAACACATCACGATTATCGAGTGAACCAATCAGCCGCTTCTCCCTCTTCCTCTCTGTATTAGTCACTCATAATGGACGGCGATCACTCTTTGCCGTTTGCCGTGTAACAACATAATGTGTGCTTGAGTCACAACATGTGGACTTGTTATCCGCATTGGTGGCGAACACAACAGCAACGTTTTTGACGTCATCGGTCCGAATCCTTTGAGCGGCTGCAGTAACATATTTGATGTTTATAGGTTCCAAACCTTTAATTAATTCATGCCACTAATAAGCACTTTGAGGATATTCTTCAGTTGCCATGACGCCCTATTGCTACACCCTCACTGACCCACAGAGCACATGGTTATGTTTTACAAACGATAATTACAGAATATAAAAATAGATGTCAGTTATGTCTTCATGAGTTCAGCCTTCATTTCAACTGAACTGTGTCATTGATGAATGATTGATCGGACGTGTGCAATGATTAAGGACAGTATAGACCCCCGCTCTCTGGCCTCGGTTTGGGGTTGAACAGTTAACCGTTGACCTGATGGGTTGAACGCCTCCGTCCCACTGCTGATTGGCTCCCGCTAATGAGCCACAGTTAATCTTTGATTCAGATTTCCTTTACACTCCCTTCTCTGGCTCGACGCTGCTCCCCAACAACAACCCCTCGCTTACGAAAACACACACCTTCACATATGTCACACACACACACATGCACATACACACACACCTTTATGGACACGCCCTTTAACTGTAATTCATATTCAGTTCGCCCCCTCTGATGTCACTGTGATTGGCTTGGCGGTTTTATAACCAGTTTCTCATCATGCAAATAGATTTAAGGTGTGACAATCTATTCATAGCTCTCTATTGTTTGCATTGTCATCTCTTCTTCTTTGTCCGTCCATCGAGACTCTTTCTGCTAGAGAGTCGTTTGCTTCGTCTCTCCTGTCGTAAACAGAGCAGAGTTGGTTTCAATAGCTCTGCGCACTGTCGACCACTCACTGTCCCTTTCACTCCATCAACTCTTGCTCTCTCTCTCTCTCTCTCTCTCTCTCTCTCTCTCTCTCTCTCTCTCTCTCTCTCTCTCTCTCTCTCTCTCTCTCTCTCTCTCGCTCCTTGACTGGACGGGAGGTTTTCGACTGAAACTCTCCACTGGCTGTTTCTGTCTCTCTATCTGCTCTCTTGACTGCCCAGGAAGGTGTGTGTTGTTTGCTCAAGTTAAGCCGCGCTCAGAACATGTTCGCCGTTGTTATGTACAAAAAACACACGTAAGGCCAAATACACACACGCGCGCGCGCACACACACACACGCACGCGCAGAGAGAGTTTGTGCTGATATGACATAAATCACTGTTGTCGTAAGTTCCAGTCAGAATTGTCAAATGTCCTTCCACAGCAAAAAGGAGAGGAAGTGTTAAAACCAAAGTTTGAATGTTCCTGGATGTTTGTCCCATTTTTGCAACTCAAAGCAAAAAAGGAAATCTAAAACCCATTAAAAGTACATTTCCACTGATGGTTTCTCTCCTCCCACTCACACCAGTTGTGTCCTCTGACATTTAGAGGTTTGTGTATCAGGGGTGTCACTTTATGAGAGAACGTGCTAATGGTTCTTAGTGGAATGAACAATACAAGTTTAAAAAGTAAAAGTTCTATATTTGTAAAATCCGTCCATGAGAGTTTTACATCCATCATTGTATTCTGTTTTCATCCTAAAAGATACATCATGTAAAATTTCGTGACATTTAGTGGTAAAGTTACATGTTATAGCTGAGATACCTTCACCTCCCCTTTCCTTTTTAAGTGCAACATGGCCGCCTCCATAGAGAGGACCTACTCTTAGTTTGAATATAAAAGGCTCATTCCAGAATAATGAAAACAATGTATACTCTCAAGTGATCCTGCATTTCCATTTCCACTAGAGATGGATAATTAATTTAAAAACGTACACACTGGACCTTTAACAAAATTATTTGAGTACATACGGTGCCAAATGAATGTAATGGACTAATAAGAGCAACATTTCTTACACTATGATGTAAATAATGGAAGTAGCATCATATATTCTCATTCATTTCAAAGTGTAATGTTTCACTTTTGACCTGGTGTTCATTTGTATGTTTGTTTGTCTTCAGCCACTCAATCTGGCGCGTGAATAATTAAAATGTTCAGATTTAATTCCAAATCAAAACTCTGCTGCATAGACTCTCACTAAGTACCTGTTTAGCTCCACCCACCCAACACTGCAGCTTACAGCCCTGCTCTGTGTGTGGGTGTGCGGGAGCGTGTGTGTGTGTGTGAGCGT
>JAFBJT010008235.1:62393-77347 GCA_016785325.1 Chascanopsetta lugubris | reverse complement strand
CCCTTCCCTTTTCCTCCATTTCCTTTCTTTCATTTTCACTTCCCTGTCTCTCTCTGTGTGGATTCCTTATCTTTTCAAATGACATGTCGCCGTCAACACTTTCTGTACAGATTTCCACGCAGCAGCTCTGTCTCCATATATTTTACACGGCTTGCGTTGTGTTTTGGCTGATGATTGTGTTGTCTGTCGGGTTTTTGTTGAACGTTAACACACACAGAGTTGCTCCTGCCACCATGTGACCTTGTTGTTCAGGGCTGCTGTGTGGACGTTGTGAGTCAGTACCCCCTCCCCCCCCCCATGCTCCCCCACCCCCACCCCTCACATGTGTGGCAAAGATGGCGGCCTCCTTAAGTCTGCTTACTTCAGCACACTGGATCATTGTCACCCATGACAGAAGGACAGAGCTGCATTGTTCCGTGCTGTTGAACTCACTTGGATTTTCTCTCGACTCCCGGGAACTTGAAGAGTTGTTAACTGTCTTAAGCCTCTTTCACATCAGCAGGTGTAGAACCCTGTGCCTTTTAAACATGGGTGAACTGCTCCCATTGTCAGCTGTGATCAGAGGCGGAGGTCAGAATTGGCTCGGTGACGTCGTGTTGCCATGGTAACCTGCTGAGGATCAGGAGAGGCTCCCTCACCTCGGTGTCTCGCTGGTGTTGCATCTCAGTCCAAGCGATTAAAAGACAAAAATTATGAGCACTGGAGTCTGAGTTTAGAAAATAGTGTTGTATCAACATGCCAACAGGTTTAAAGGTGCACTGTGTAAGATTTTGGTCATTTTGGTCACTTCTAAAAAAATGATTACAAAACTATTTACATACTGACATTTTCAGGAATTTAAAATCACCCAGATGTATTTTTTTTGCATTACCCTTAAATGGAAAAAAGCCCATTAATGTATATTTACCTGAGGAGGGGGGGGTCCCTCTCTGTGGGGGCCGCCATGTTTTTACGGTAGCCCAGAGTGGACGTACTAAACATCCTTTAATGACAACTCAAATCTACCTAGTGTTCTCCTGCATGCTCAGGAGGGTGAGGGTGGTGATGGATTCAACATGCAACTTCACCTCTAGATGTCACCAAATCTTACACACTGCACCTTTAAGATGATTGCATGTCACTGTGTTGCACTGGAAATGCACAGAATGGACCTGCTGATTAGAGCAGAATATGTTTACAAACCAGTGGACTGAATGCACGTTTAACATTAAGTCTGTTCGTTACTGGGTGCTGGTGGGATTTAGACCGGTAGGTGACGAATCAAGCGCTCCTCCTCAATATGGCTGTAATTGACGGAGCTATGATAACCCCACGACTCCTTTCCTTACTCGAAGTTCACCGGCATCATCACGGAAGCCAGTAAAAGCTTTGTTGCCCGCTCATAAAACAATTTGATCGCCAACAACACGCGGTTCAAACAGAGAGAGTCAGGCGCCTCCATCAATCATAAACACAATGTAATGGCCAATATCCGCGGCCATTACCCGGAACACCATCAAACCACCCTTTGCTCTTTAACGTCCTTCGCCCGGCTCGCTGCACCTTTGACCGGGTCAAACTGTGCGTCTGAGGTCGGTGCTGCGCTTCGACGAAGAGTCACAACACACACTTACACGGAGCCGCTCTCAGTCTGAAAATCAACTTCGCTCCACGGTGAGACGTCGTCGTTTCAACAGCGCTAAACAAATCTGCATTCTCTGTGATTAGAGGCTGCGCTTTACCTTCACCCAGGTTAATCATTTACATGTGGCTGCCACAGATTTCAAGCACGCGCACGGGCGCACACACACACACACTCACTCTAACACACACACGCACATGCTCGGTTCCTGTCTCCATGACTTCCGAGGTGCATAGACTTCCATTGATTTTCTCTTAATATGTGTAAACCATATTTAAGCCTAAACTTAATTTAAACCTCTCCTTAACTAACTTCAACGTTAAAGGTGCAGTGTGTAAGAGTTTGGACATTTTTGTCACTTCTGTAAATATTACACGATAAATACATACTGACATTTTAATGAATTTAGAATCACCTAAATGTTTTATTGTTTTCCCATCACCCTAAAATGAGCTCATTAGTGTATATTTACATGAGGAGGGGGTCCTCTCGATGGAGGCCGCCATGTTTTTACAGTAGTAAAAGTGGACGCACTAAACATCTTTTCAGTTTTAATGACAACTGAAGTCGACCATAGGTTGTCCTGCATGTTCAGAAGGGTGAGGGTGAGGTGATGGATGCATGCAACTTCACCTCTAGATGTCACCAAATCTTACACACTGCACCTTTAATGTAGCCTTGTAATGTAGTGACTGCAGACGCACAAACACATACACTACTTTCTAATAATCTGATGTTTTTCCTCGTTGGAATTTTTTGAATTTCTTTTTCCTACTTTTTACAACTTTTTACTTACACAAATGCAATTGACCCCCCTCCCCCCTCCCCCCTCTCCTGGCGCAAAGGAAGAGAGAATCAGACCCTCACAGTTTCGCTTCACTTCTGTCATAGAGAGAGCAAACCATTTCCTGTGTGTCTCTCCTCAGGAAAAAAAAAAACAACCTCTCAGCACTAGAGTGGTCAGCACTGCGGAAGTTCAGAATTTCACCACGTGGTCAAAAGAAGGAAGCGAGTGAATCCCCCCCCCCGCCCCCGCCCCCCAAACCCACTCTGAGATGGAACACTAAATACATCAGCTTTTTCAAACCTCCAGAAAAGGGGGAGTCTCGCCCGCACTACAGTACATTGTACAGAGTTGACCTCGGTGTCACATAGCTTCTTTTTTATCATGGAGCAGAACTCCCAAAGTGAATATTGTCCTCCCTTTGTTGTTAGTAAGTAAAGATAAGGCTGATAAGAGATGGAGTGGTGTTAGCACTTCACACGATAGAAGGAACAGAGGGGGGGGTGGGGGGCCGGGGGGTGGGCACAGGCCATGACAGGGTGAGTTACACACAAACAGGCCATATTATGGTTGTTTTCATGAAGCCAGCCACTGGGGGAATCACTGAGGGATGTGTTTTCATGCAAAAAAAAGGAACAGTAACCTCGTTTGAATTTATTTTTCTCCCATTATTAAATGTTATGGTAACTTCAGGATTTCAATTTGATCTGGTGTCATCTTGACCCGTGTCAACGCACAACAACTGGTTCAAGATAGAAGGAGGAAACCTCATCCTGAGTTTCCCCTTTCTTGTTTTTTTTCCCAGTCATATTTCAACATAATTTTATTTTATCCTCAACAACGAATTATAATGTAATAATGTTTTTAGAACCACAAAATGTATGTGGTATTTAGTCCATTGTAGATTCCTAAGTGGTCTTTTTCATTGTAGCAATAGAGGGGAACTTGTTGTCTTGTTGTGTGTGTGTGTGTGTGTGTGTGTGTGTGTGTGTGTGGGATGGGAGGATTCAGGTCAAGTCAAATGAGTGTGTGTTACCGTAGGTGCTCAGCTTTGTAGTGTTCTACGTCGTTGCCTTGCTGCCTCATCTGTCTGCGTCAGAGTCTAAACAACCTCACGATGCACAAAGAACAGCGTCCACTTCCTGTCCAAGTACGAAAAGGCTGTTCTTTTTATTGTATTTGTGGTGTTTGCTCGGACAACACGACATTTAGTCACATCAGAAATGAAAGTGTCCCTTGTCGGCCGGCAGTGTTGTGCCCGGCGTGGAGATTTGGGGGATTTGACGTACTTGGGTTTTTCCGTTGTGAATAATGGCAGTGTTGGAAAATTACAGAATAAGAGGTTTATGCTCTGGAAGCGGATTTCTGATTGTTCTCTGTTTCTCATATAGAGCTGCTGACTTAATGAAGTCTCTCTCCCTCTCTCTCTCTCTCTCTCTCTCTCTCTCACACACACGTGCACACACACATAAATTGCATCAGCCGCACTGTAAATCCATCATATTGATAAGGAGGTTGAAAGTCCGACACCATCTTGCGGTGAGAGCAACAGGTGCTTGTGTAAGATTGAATCACTGCACACGGCTTCTCTCGCAGGTTCAGGTCCAGTTTCACACAAATAGTCGCACACGCCAGCTTAGCAGGGGTTAAGCTTCACTAGCTAGCGTGTTAGCCATGAGGTTAGCGTATTTAACTCACTTCAGACACGCTCATAACGAGCATGTGACCCGGTCGTACCCGTTGAACCTTCAGCTGGAGGTTTCAGGGTTTGCAGCCCGTCATTCTGGCTGACAGGAGTCAAAGGTCACGGAGGGATCTGAGGAACTCGACAAAACAAGGCTGTAAAAGTGCTGATAAGGAAAGGCGCCCTGGGGATTTATAGATTCCGTGGTTTCACTGTTTGGTTCACCTCACGCTGTGTGTTGATTAGTTTGTTAGCGAGGTCATTTTCCATGTGACTGATCCAGCAACGTCTTGTGTCCTGTTGTGAGCAAGTGGCACCCTCTCTTGTTTTTGTCCATTGTGTGTTTTCCATCCTTCTCAGTGCGACTCAGTCATTTCAAGGTGCAGTGTGTGAGATTTTGTGACATCTACTGGTTGAATAAGTTGAATATTGTGTCCATCGCCTCGCCCCTTCCCATTCCAGCATGCGGGAGAACCCGTGGTAGCCCCTAAATGGTAGTCATTAAATCTCAAAAGATGTTTAGAATGTCCCCAGGACCCCCTCCTGGTGTAAATACACATTAAAGGGCTCATTGAGGTGATTACACATTCGTAAAAATGTCTACATTGAATTGTTTTGTATTTCAATAGATAGAAGTGACAAAAATGGCAGCGTACTAAGACACTGCACCTTTAATAAAGGATATCTTTCTGTCTTTGCCCTTTCAGGCCCTAGACCCAATTGGATGGTTCTGCCAGAATGACAGCCGAAGATTCTGCTTCTTCCTCAACCATGAGCAACAACGCCGCGCCCTCCAAACCCTCCAAGCCCTCCAAGCCCTCCTCTGGAGCCCCCCACCACCCCCTGCACGCACAGATGAACATCCCAGAGGGTGTATTAGGTGCCCCCAACGAACCTGCACTCAAGGCGCTGATGGATCGCACCGGCTACGGCATGGTCCAGGAAAACGGTCAACGTAAATATGGCCCACCTCCCGGATGGAATGCCGCGTCGCCACCAAGAGGATGTGAGATCTTTGTGGGCAAAATCCCACGAGATGTTTACGAGGATGAGCTGGTGCCAGTGTTCGAGTCTGTAGGCCGCATCTACGAGATGCGGCTGATGATGGACTTTGACGGGAAGAACCGAGGGTACGCATTTGTGATGTACACGGAGAAACACGAGGCCAAACGTGCCGTGCGGGAGCTCAACAACTACGAGGTGCGGCCCGGGCGGCTACTGGGGGTCTGCTCCTCCGTGGACAACTGCCGCCTTTTCATCGGTGGCATCCCCAAGACCAAAAAGCGCGAGGAGATCCTGGAGGAGGTCTCCAAAGTGACGGAAGGCGTGTTGGACGTCATCGTGTATGCCAGCGCCGCGGACAAGATGAAGAACCGCGGCTTTGCCTTTGTCGAGTACGAGTCGCACCGCGCGGCCGCCATGGCTCGCAGGAAGCTGATGCCCGGACGCATTCAGCTCTGGGGTCACCAGATCGCAGTGGACTGGGCGGAGCCTGAGATCGACGTGGACGAAGACGTGATGGAGACGGTGAAGATTCTCTACGTCAGGAATCTGATGATGGAGACCAGCGAGGAAACAATTAGACAGGTGAGCTGTTTTGAAGTGATTTCACGGGGTTAAAGGTGCAGTGTGTAACATTTGGTGACCTCTAGAGGTTGCAGTTGCATTTTGTGTCCATCAGCTCACCCTCACCCTTCTGAGCACGCAGGAGAACCTATGGGTAGACTTCAGTTGTCAATAAAACTCAAAGGGTGTTTAGTACGTCCACTTTTACCATTGTGAAAACATGGCGGCTCCCGTAGAGAGGATCTACTCCTCATGGAAATACACATTAATGAGCTCATTTAAGGGTAATGGGGGGGGATCTATCATTTAGGTGATTTATAAATTAAGGAAAATATCAGTATGTAATCTCAATAAACACACTGCACCTTTAAAGTGATGATTCTGTCATTTGCCAGCACAAAGCTGAAACTACCCACACTGTCTCTACCAGGTGTTCAGCCAGTGGAACCCCGGGTGCGTTGAACGCGTGAAGAAAATCCGCGACTACGCCTTTGTCCACTTTACCTCCCGGGATGATGCCGTCATGGCCATGGACCACCTCAACGGCACGGAGGTGGAGGGCTCCTGCGTGGAGGTGACGCTCGCCAAGCCCGTTGACAAAGAGCAATACTCCCGTCAGAAGGCCTCCAAGGGCGGGGTCGCCACTCCAGAGGCCCCCCAGCAGAACTACATATACCAGTGTGATCCCTACACATTGGCGTACTATGGCTACCCCTACAACACCCTCATTGGACCCAACAGAGACTACTTCGTCAAAGGTTAGAATTCATTTTCCGTGATTTCCATCCATCCATGATCAGTTGCAATAGTGGGATTGTTCTCTTCTGTTTGTTGATGTTGATGTCAGCCGAACCTCCTCAGGACGGTCCACTGCTAAAGATCTCATAGACCATGATGACTCATGATGACTAAGATAATAATGATTTAATCTTTGATGACTGGAATTTCATTGGATGAAAGTCTTTTGGAAAAAAATCTTTAACTTGATGAGGTTTTGTGGCTTAAAATCACCAAGTTGTGAAAAAGGCAAAGACAGAACAAGGTGATGGATGAATGAATGCTAATCCCGTTACCTTTGATTGATTAAATGTGCTCTGTGGGTGGTAGCAGGACAATCTATTTGACTTTCAACAATCATTGTGTTTTGGTTTTCTCTCCAAAGGATCCCCAATGATACAGAACAATGGTAATCCCTCACATCCTTGTTCCTACCTATTCCTTCAATGAACAATGAGCTTTCTTGCCATTTGACAAACTACATAAATTTTCTAACACCATTCTTTTCCTTGCTGCGCTATCACCTCCCATTTCATGCTGGGGTATGGCAGAGATCACAACAGATCCACAAAAGTTGTTGGACCTTTAGCTTCCAGTACCAACAACTTGCATAACTGAGAAAGAGATCTCGCCAAACTAAATACAAATACGCAACAACAACAGCAACAACAACAAAACCCTTAGCTCTTAGCAACTGTCTTTGCTTCTTACCCATGCCCCAATATCTTGGAGAGAAGCTTTCAAGGAAGATTCTCCACATCGACCTAACCTACATGTTGTTGAATACAACTTTGCCCAGTTCCTTAACTCCCAAACCATCTCATCATATCACCTCAATTGTATTTTAAGCAGGTACTGTGCGAGGCCGTGGTCGTGCCACTACAAGTAACCGTACCCCTGGGCCACGGGGGTCATACCTGGGGGGTTACTCTGCCGGCCGTGGCATCTACAGCCGATACCATGAGGGCAAGGTCAAGCAGTCTGAAAAGCCCTATGAGCTGATGCCCAGTCTGGAGCTTGCTGCCTCCGTCAACCCAGTTGGCATCAAACCTGGCACAAGTCAGTGAGATAGACATGTCCATCCCTATCCTCGCCCACCTTTAAGAGCCCTTACTAAACCCTCTGGTATCTCTCTCTGGCTCCTCTTGTGCGGTCCGAGGTACTTCCTGTTCGTCGAAGCAAATGGTGGTTGCTCCATGGTCGTGGGCAAAAGGGCGTCCTCTCTCTCTCCCGGCTGTTGGGATTGATGACGGCGTGTCCTCTTGACCATGACCAGAAAGTAACAGCCAGGCTTTGTTCCTCAGTCTTTCCTTTTCCTCTGGATCAGGAATGTGTCGGTGAAGACGGAAAGCAGCACTGTGTTTAAAGAACGAGACGGACCGTGTTCCTCGAAAATAAAGGGAATTGGTGAGACCGTGACTTTGAAGGCTCACCTAGTTATTTTGTAGTATAGGTGTGCGCTATGGAAATCAGGCATTCAGGATTGCTCATCCCAGACGATGTTGTGGTCTCCATCAAATCAAGGAAACCGACAAATTGTTCTTTAAATGCAGTGACGCTGACGGTCCTAACATGATCTTTCTAATCGAATGAATGCACTCGATTCCAAGTTTTGACTGAAACATGGTTGACATTATTGTGTGAATAATTGGTTTGGATACATGCAGCATAAACAATGGATGTGAAGTAAATTCAAAGGATTAGCGGCTACTTCGGCTTTTCATGATCATCACAAGTGTTTCAGTCAAAGTTTGAGTTGAAATGCTGAACTAACCTTCACAGACTGATAATCTTGTATCTCTTCTTTTCTCTTGTGTTCACTCTGGTCTGATCACTTAAAGGGCCATGCAGAGCCATCTCATTTGCAGTGAGTGATGTGTCATCGGATTTCAAAGGCGTAAAGTTGCTTTTGTATTCAAAACATATGCAACACAAAAAAGCGATCACAGAAAATAAAATGACATCTTTATACGCACGGACCAGGGCTTTACACTTGATTCAGTGAGTAAGATTGAGTTGCATCTAATGGTGAAGTGAATTCCTCTTCATTTAGGATCATTATGGCCTTCAAAGACAAAAGCAAAATGGCCTCTCTTTAGTTTGTCCATTCCTGGCTACAGTAGTGTCATGGCGGCCTCCGTGGAGGAGGATCGGCTCTGATGTCGACATCGAGGCTCATTCAGAGGTCCCACAAGCTGATGGACCCCTGAAAAATACACAGTGTGCCTTTAAGTCATTTAGGTTCAAAATAAAAAAGGCACACCTTGGTAATAATCCTATAAATTAAATGTGGTTGTTATTAAACTGAGCATTTCATCTCATTCACCCCCGTTCTTACTATGACCGCCATGTGTGTGCTGACCTGACGTCCTGTGTGGAAAACACACACTTTTTTTTATGCCCCCTCTGAAACCATTTGACCTCCATCTCAATCCCAATCCCTGTGTCACAGGATCACCACCAGATTGAAAAGACAATGACTGATGTGTTCACTTTGTGGGTGTGTGTGTGTGTGTGTTTACGAATGTGTACATGTGTCAGAACATCGGGGTTAATCCACAGTTGAGCACCAACCTAATCCGAATCACACCGCGACGCAAACTTGTGCAACTCCATAGTTTTCCCTTCTTGCCTAAATAACATCCTTTATCCTAACGCCCCCCCCCCTCTTCTCTTTCACTCTCTCTCTCTCTCACTCTCTCTCTCTCTCTCTCTCTCTTTGGTTTGTCCTCTGCTGTCTCCACTTTCCTACGTAGGTATCCCTGTCTCATGGGTGCATGTATATACTCCTTTCCAACTTTCACCCTCTGCGTTCCTCAAACAAAGACGCGTCAGCCCTCTCTCTTGTGTGTTGTGGTGACCTTTGTTGTCCGCGCTCTCACCCCCGTGTCCTGTTTACACACAGTGGCCCTGCCGACTCTGGGTGGACAGTACCCAGTGTTCAGCACGGCCCCCGCGGCCAAGCTGATGGAGGAGGGGAAGGTGCACACGGTGGAGCACCTGCTCAATCCCCTGGCCATGCAGCACCCTGAGCACAACTCCGCCACTGCTGCCGCCGCCGCCGCCGCCGCCGTCATGCCCACAGTGTCTACACCTCCACCTTTCCAGGTCTGGGTCATCACACTGCTCCATGTTAATGCGTGATTACACCGTGATGGGGTGTTTTGTGGATGAGATTTCACACCGGATTCCTCAAAGGGTGAAGAGTATTTTAGCCGGGGGTCATTCAAAAAGTTCTTGGCCTCACCCGGAGAATACACAGGAAAGAGTCTTTAGACTCTCTGGCCTCTTTAACTTCAGTGCACTTGGTTCAGTAACTTTGCTGCCGCTGTGCTTAAGAGTGAGATGCACCGGAGTCGCACTGATTTACATCTGCAATGATTGTGCAGACAATTCCTGTGTTGTCGCGCTGCTTTATCAAACTGGGTCATTTGCTCGAACGAGACACTCATAGAGGTCAAAGACATTATCAATGTTTCAAAGGAATGTGAGTTTGATTGAAAACAAACAAAAGATTTTTGACACATTATTCAGGGTTCCCGCAGACCCTTAGAAAGTATTGGATTTATTCCGATTAGTTCAAATTAAGAGCTTGATCTTCCTTAAAAACTCTATATAACAGATACTTTGTGTCGCATTTCTAAACTGATCCGCTCGCATTGTAATACATATACACAGTGATGGGGTGTTTTGTGGATGAGATTTCACACCGGATTCCTCAAAGGGTGAAGAGTATTTTAGCCGGGGGTCATTCAAAAAGTTCTTGGCCTCACCCGGAGAATACACAGGAAAGAGTCTTTAGACTCTCTGGCCTCTTTAACTTCAGTGCACTTGGTTCAGTAACTTTGCTGCCGCTGTGCTTAAGAGTGAGATGCACCGGAGTCGCACAGATTTACATCTGCAATGATTGTGCAGACAATTCCTGTATTGTCGCGCTGCTTTATCAAACTAGGTCATTTGCTCGAATGAGACACTCATAGAGGTCAAAGACATTATCAATGTTTCAACGGAATGTGAGTTTTATTGAAAACAAACAAACGATTTTTGACACATTATTCAGGGTTCCCGCAGACCCTTAGAAAGTATTGGATTTATTCCGATTAGTTCAAATTAAGAGCTTGATCTTCCTTAAAAAACTCTATATAACAGGTACTTTGTGTCGCATTTCTAAACTGATCCGCTCGCATTGTAATACATACTCCATTCCAGGTGGTGGCGATATGAAGTTTGATATGTGTGATATGAAGTTTGTCTAAACTTTTATTCTGAACGGCATGGAAAAAAAATACTTAAAGATGCAGTGTGTTCGAAATTAGATACATTGTTGGTTTTCTACAATGCTACTTCAAATGAATGACCTTTTCAAAGTAAAACAATTCCAGTGGCCATGTTTGAGAAATGCTCTCATCCACCCTCTCCGCTCCCCCCCCTCCCCCCCCAGGGTCGTCCGATCACTCCCGTCTACGCCATGGCGCACAACGTGCAGCGCATCCCGGCGGCCGGCGGCCTGTACGGGGCCAGCTACGTCCCCTTCACAAACTACGCCGCCAACACGGCAGCCCTGGCCGCGCTGCAGAAGAACGCGGCGGTGGCGGCGGCGGCGTACGGCGGCTACACCGGCTACGCCGTCCCGCAGGCCTTCCCCGCCGCCGCTTTCCAGCTGCCCATCCACGATGTCTACCAGACGTACTGATGGCGAGGGCGGCGGCCACGGCGCCCTCTCCCGCCCGTGACTGAAACAACCACTGCAACATCTCAGTCGGCCCCGTCACGCGCCAACATCTCGTGAACCTCTCCAAGCCAAAACGTTCAGAACGTCGACGCCGACCAAACGACCATTGGCACGTCTGGTGTCTGCCCCACGCTCATGTCCCGGACTCGCGGCAGCCGCGTGACAACATCACGGCAGCGTCGTCTCAAACACACCACAACACCCCCCCCCCCCCCCCCCCCCCCCCTGTTAGTGTCCTGATAACAGAGCCCCCCCCGACCCCCCCCCCCCCCCCGCCTCCCCTCCCTTCCCCTCCCCTTCTCTTCCCTTCCCTTCCCCTCTCTGATGCCTCGTTGCCACGGCGATGAGTACACCTGAAGGTACATTCAAGTATTTATGAAGAGAAGATAAATATTTAAGGTTCAATTCTCAGCAGGTCTCTTCACTTTTGGGGGGTGGGGGGGGGAGCTGGTTGGTTCTCTGAAGTAGCAAAGATCGACCGTGGCGCAGTAACAGATTTGAAACGGTTTGGGATGGGAGGAGTGGAGAGAAGCACCAGTACAAAAAAGGACATCCTTGTTGTCTGTAGATATGCTAATGTTTTTGTTTTGTTTTTTAGAGTCTTTTTCACAAATATGTAGTTTTCTAGCCGTAGGTGATGCTTTCCGTCCATGCTGGTTGAATGTGTATCCTTCAAACGCGCCTGTTTGGTACTTTTTGCTTTTATTTAGTTTCATTCGCTGTGGTCGTCTTAAATGAAGGTTCAAAGTATTGTATTATTGCTTGTCGTCGCTGTTGTTGTCGACGATAATTAGTTTGCCTGTTTTTATGTCTCTGCTTTAACCCCTTGAAAAGAAAACACAGTATATCCTGGTTGGTTTGAGGAGAAGTTGCCTGCTGACTAACGTTGTGACAGATTCCCTGGGGAACGGAGAAAACTGGAAAACACCCGTCTCTGCTGGTTCTGTACCAAAGCGATGTGGTGTACACGAAGATGTTTCCTCTTCCTCTGACACGGCTCTGACCGGGGACCAAGACTGAACACATCTTTTTCTTTGTCTTTTTCTTTTTTTTTTGTGTGTGACATTTATCTACTGTGTGTTTTAACTCTTGAACAAATAAGGACAGAAATGAGAGACACTGTTTTCTTGTCTGGGCTGACCGGAGCACTCTGTGCACTCAGGGCGCATTCACACTGGCACTATTTGGTCCGCTTTAAACGAACCCCAGTTCGCTCCCATGGATAGTGCGGTTCATTTGGAGTGATGTGAACCTTCGTTCGGACTCGAGTGCGGAGCTAATGTGTCCCCCCCCCCTCCCCCGAAAACGGGGGTCTCGGTTCACTTGCAAGTGAACTCTGGTGTCTTGCGGGCGACACCGCCCCAAACGATCTGCTTGTTGTCCAGGCAGTTTGGTCCGCTTGAAATAGTGCAGTGTGGAAGTGAACCAAAACCAAATGAAGGTGTGACTATTTTTCAGCATTCCCTGGTGTGAATGCGCCCTCGCTGTGCTCCTCTGCTTTGCCAATGCACATGGGGGAAAAAAGACAAACAAACCTGTGGCTCTGTGCGCTCCAGTGTCATGACGTTAGAAAAACGTTTTTGTTTTGTTTTTTACTCCGGTGCCTTACTACAGCCACACGCAGGGGCGACTCTTCATTTCCCACAAGTGCCGGAGTCGTCAGATTTCATTGTAAACCGGTGAGACCAGTAGAATTGTGTGGTGGGATGTGATGGGCCTTCTTCCCCCTCCTCCTCCTCCTCCTCCTCCTCCTCCTCCTCCTCCTCCTCCTCCTCCTCCTCTCTGGAAAACACTCCATATGTTTGTCTCTCTCTGAGTTTCTCGTCCTCCAAACTGTGCTTGACCGAGGTGCACTTAAAAACGTATTTATGAAAGGCAAAGAGATTTGCCTGCTTTCAGTTGAAGAGATGCCAGAACACTGAGCATGGGTTGATGTGTGTGTGAGCAGGGCTGCTTTTCCAGTCTGTGTCCTGACTGTCGTTTCAATGGTGATAAAAGTTCCGTGGGCACTTTTAAAAAAAAAACGTGGAAGTATTGAACTGGGAGTAACTGGATCAATTCCTCCTACTGAAATACAGGAGCGATGCTTGTATCATACTGTACTATGCATGTTCAAGCAGCTGCCGATCATGAATTCACACTCCACACCAGCCATGTTTCGTTTATGTATAAGAACATGTATGTGCTAGCTTGTGTTTTTAAAATGTTTCCCTTTTTTGTTTTTTTGTTTTGTTGCATATTCTGGGGTTTTGTTTTCTGCTATTTGGTTTTTACACACAAACGAACACAGAGTTCGTCGACTCTGGGCTTAAAGTTGTGAAGGAGATCATGACAAAGTTATTGATCCGAGAAAGTTATCGAAAAAAAAAGAAGGTTTGACCATTCACATATTATTCCTTCTCTCCATCTCTGAAACTGGACACCACCTCAGACTACTTCTGCTATTTTTCTCATTTGATGACAATAAGTCAGGATATATTTAATATATGCATTATGTGTGTTGCGAATGAAGTGAAAGGAAAAGGTATAATATATTCTAAAAAAAGACTTATTTCTTTTCTTTACTGACACTTTGTGTAGGGATTTTTAAGCAGTCAATGTAACAAACGTAGTTTTTGTTTTTGCCAAAGTGTCCAATAGTTTTAAAACTTTCAAGTTATATGTTTTGTTGTCATGTGTAATGTTGTGTTTGAAGCAGACGTTGCGAGTGAGTGGGAAGCTTCACATCAGCAGACGAGACTAAAAGTTTTCACTCTGCTTCATCAACATCCAAGCTCCCACTTCCAACACCTTTTACCTTTTACTCTCTGTTGCCTGCATTTCACCCACACTGCTGCAGCAGGACTGCCCCCTGCTGCCCAACGTGTGCCAGTGCTGTGGAGCCTCATGTGCCTAGTTTGAAATATACTATGTATGACCATTTATTCTCTAGTGTGTGCCTTATTGCCAAGATGTGCCCTTTGCCATTCCTTTGTAGACCTATGCAGACTATTTTCTATCTGAAGGTTTGTTTAAAAAAAAAAAGAAAAAAAAAGAAGCTTATTTGCCATTGTTATATTTATAGTGATAGTAGTTAAATAAAGCATTTTCAAAAAGGATGATGAGCCGTCTCTTATGTGTTTACTGTGTAAACGTCTTAGTTTTAGGTTAAACCACTTGACTGTTATGACCTCTGTGAATGGAAACTCATCCCTGACCTCATACATCAGCCATTATTAGGCAATGTGACACAGTGGAGAGAGAGAGAGAGAGGCAACTCAGTGTGAGGAGAAGGTTTCATAAACTTCTCTGTGGTCGCTCAACTTTACTCCAGAAACATGTTGTGCCACAGCGGGGAGAGATTTGGAAAACATAAGTCGCCTTCATGGTGCTGCACTGTGTGTGCAGAGGGTGATCGCACTTGTGTCACCATACCTGCCAGTTAAAAGGATAATCACATTACATATGTGCTGAATGTAATCAACAGATTACATCCCATAATAGTGATACTGCTAAAGTCGTCTTTGGGGGCGCCGACACTGAAAGTAATGAACGCAGCCGTCTCCGGTTACATGAACTCGGTGAACCCTGCTGTTTGTTGTGTACATAATGATCACATTCACGGCTCTGACAGGTCTCTGTCTGACACTTTCAACTCATTAAAGGTGCAATGTGTACGATTTTAGGTGGAATTATTTCAATTCATATTTGCAGAAATGAGACAGGAATTCATTATAACAGTGTTTTTATGAGGATATAGTCACCTGGATGTATGGAATGGGTTGTTTTCGTTCCACTGGAACTATCCTTG
>JAFBJT010008235.1:17214-59783 GCA_016785325.1 Chascanopsetta lugubris | reverse complement strand
CTCTCTCTCTCTCTCTCTCTCTCTCTCTCTCTCTCTCTCTCTCTCTCTCTCTCTCTCTCTCTCTCTCTCTCTCTCTCTCTCTCTCCGCACACACACACACACACACACACCCTCTCGTCCCCTCCCATTCCCACACATGTTATGTCTCTCACTGCTCCAATTGACCTAATGTACTTTTCGGTCCAATCCAACGTCTTTATCCAATTATCGGATTAATGATCAATGAATCAGCTATCGTCAGTACCCTCTGAAAATAAACCGCGCGTTGTGGCCGAGCACATCGCAGTTATGTGTCGTCGTGTTGAGCCGCATTAAAGTTTGCGAGCGAGCTGATGTGTTGTGAAAGCCGTGTGGTCGGATGTGGCGTCCGCGACGTCGCCCGTGGGTGTCTGCAGATCGCTTCTGAGGCTCGCGGCGGGCGCCTCACCCTTGGCGTTGACTAGCTGCTACCTAACTCCGCCTACTTCCTGGTTCATCCGAAAACGGGCGCGGAGGCGTAAACCTCAAAAGGCGGTGACCGTAAACCGTACTTGGTAGCAGGCATTCGACATGTTTCATTCACCTCCAACCTTTTTTTTAACGTGGGAGTCTGTGGGGATCCACTCGCTTTCGGAGCCAGCCTCAAGTGGCCACGTGGTGAACTGCACGTTTTTTTTTTTACTCTTCTATATTGGACTCATCCGTCAGCCCTGGAGGTTGCTGGACAGCGTGCCGACCCTCCACCCGTGCTCCAGGACTCATTCGCGCAGGTCCGACCCGAGCTGACTTACAGGCGCCAGAGGGAGGTGCGCCCTGAATGCAGACGCTCATCGTTGCCTCCATACAACCTTGAGAACGCCTCCAACCTTGAGGGTTGCGATCATCTGCAGGCTTTGATGGCGCGATCCGAGCCAGTCACTGTGTCAGAACGCTGGAAACATAAGTGGCAGCAATCAGAGGAGCGATTGCACATGGGGAATGGGGATCACCTCTGGAGTGACAGATGTCTCTATTGATTCCACACGCACACACACACACACACACACACACACACGCGCACACACGCGCGCACACACACACGCCCACACACCTTATGAGAAAAGTACAGTAACAGCCCAATGAATCACAGGGCCATCAATCATACAGCCTATGAGATTGGAACTGTGATTGTGTTTGTTGCACAACAATGTATAGCCTATATAGTATATATGAAATATGTTGTGTATTTATTTGCGCTCACACACACACACACACACACACACACACACACACGCATGGTCCCATACCACTGTAGAAGAATATGAGATCACTGTCTCGCCCATCATTTTAAATTAAAACGGCATCATCACTTTGATTGAATGACTGGATAACAAAGTGAGAACATAAAACCTCTGTGTGTGTGTGTGTGTGTGTGTGAGTGTGTGTGTGTGTGTGTGAGAGAGAGAGAGAGAGAGAGAGTGAGAGTGAGTGAGAGGGAGAGAGAGAGAGTAATTCAGGCCGGGAGGGAGGGCAGGGCAACACGAGCGGGATGCTTGGGGATTTGGTTATCAATCGTTGCCTGGCAACCGCACACCATCTCTCATGCCCCCCCCCCCCCCCCCCCCCCCCCCCCCCCCCCCCCCCCCCCCCCCCCCCCCGCCCCTCCAACACCCCTCGCTCTCTTTGTCTCTCCCATCCCCGTACAGCTCTCCTCCATCCCCTCCTCTTCCTGCATCCACCGCCTTTACTTTCTCCTCCCATCACCCGCCCATCCACCCAACATTCTCTCTCAGCACCCTATCACAACGCCCCCCCCCCCCCCCCCCCCCCCCCCCCCCCCCCTTCGCCCCCCCCCCAACCCCTCATCCCCAGAAGATGCACCTGCTGATGGGATTGAGGAGTGGATGGTGAGAAGGCGCCGAGTGGAGGAACATAATAACCAGAGGAGCAGGATGGAAAGGTGGAGGCCTCCTCTGCAGCCCCTCCCGTCCCCCCCCCCTCCCCCCTCCCCCTCCCCCTCTCCCCCCTCCCCCTCCATTCACTAGTTTTCTGTTAAAAGGGAACATCTCATCTCACGCCAGATCCCGAACGAGGTGTCGCACTAATGACTCGCCTGCCAGAAGTAGATGTTCAAAGAGTAGAGTGAAAACGAATGGTTGTCCATTAGAAGGTGTTGCTTTTCCTAAAGTCTGAGCAAACTGCCCAAAACAGCATTGCTCACAGAACTCTGATTTCTCATGTGCCTCTGCAGATGTTCTCTTTCCCCAAATAGGAGAAGCATATCTGTTCATGCTCCCTAGTTAGACAGAAGCACCTCCGTGCGACAGTAACTGTCAGCCTCCCAGCTACGGAGACAACCACCTGTGGACATGGACATGCTTGGCTAATGCAAAAATGTGTAAAAGCAGCAAAGCGTGGGGTTCAAATTCATAGAGGATACTGCCATCTGGTGGTGATGCAGCCAAATCACAACATCCGATCAATTACAGAATCATTATGTTCAAATCAAATCAGTACAGTCTAGCAATAATATATTTATTTTTGCTGGTTTGTTTTAAGTTCAAATTCAACATTGCCGATTCAGCTATTTTAGTTAAGGCTTTATGTGCTGTTTTATTGTATTATTTTTACCCAATTCAATTTCTAAATATCCTGATGTAAAAGTGTATTATTATTTTATTATTAGTAGTAGTAGTAGTAGCAGTAGTAGTAGTAGTATTTCTTTATTATTATCATATATATATATATATATATATATATATGTATTACTCAGTGATGCCATCCAGTGTAGACAATAATCAGCTGAGCAATCTGATCAAGTCAATGCTGCCCCACAGTGGCCATATTAGTATATTACAGCTCAGTAAGGTCGCAAGTATTATAGTTCAAATTGGATCGGTGAATCCTGTTAGTGTCAGGTTCTACTGGGCAAAAGTAAATGTTTTGACTTTAGAACAACTAAATTAATGTAACAGAATTTTGTATAGAAAAATACATAGTATAGAAAGATTTTTTTAAATTTTTTAAAATGCATTGTGTATGTATACAATAGGTTTACTATGCACACATATTCCTTTAATGACTGGTTAGCTGTAATCAAGATGGATGGATGGTTGGAGATGATTATAAAAGGAAAAGGGGAAATGTTTTGACTTCATTTACTGTTCATTGTCATTTTCTGTCGAAGTAGAATAAACTTGACCCCATCTGGTGGCCAACCTAAGAACTTCTGTTATTATATCTACTTTTAGATGCGAAGTTGTTTGCATTCATCAAGGTCGCCACTGACAAACAAACCAATCTCACATGCACATGTGTAATATAGCTCTTCTTAATGTTTATTCTTTATATTCAGAGGGGGGGGAGGGGGGGAACAGCTGATTTTTTTACAGCACAATTTGCATAATATCTCAACACATCCTGTGTACAACCACAAAACCATAACATTAGATTCTTTGTTTTATTTTATTTTTTACACTGAAGTGAGCATATTTCTTTACAATCAGCATACAGATAAATCTATACATACTCTGTCTCTTTTGAAACGTAATCTGTCGGCAAAATATACAGACGAACCATCAACAGAACATGCAACATCCAAAACATAAAGTCTCAGATAACTATTGAAGTTGAGTTGATTTATTTGTTTATTTACTCATTTATTATTTTTTTCTCCCTTTGCGTTGTTTCGGTCGTTTTACGGGACGTGGTCGCACAAACAGTCATCGGTTGACAGCACATGTTTTGAACTCCCCTTACACATCTAAAGACACGCATCGCTGTACAGTTATAAATCTTTTGGGATTTATTTATTCATTAGTTTTTTTGTTTTTTTTTTATTCCGACACTCACATGCTCAAACTCTGGACGATATAAACATTCAACCTTTGTAGAAAATAAACACTTTATGTACACATGTCAAAGTCACATTCACACTCCTCAGGACGACAACAAATGGGCGGAGTCACGATTACAGGCAACAGCTGATCCGAACAAACAAACAAACAGTATTTTAGCTTCGAGGGAAGTCTAATGAAACACGAGGGAACATATCTTTTTTTTTGTACACCGACTACAAGCGTGACGTGGTGATTTCTCCCGGATTGTGCATTGTGTGTTTACGAACCCCGACGTGTTTATTTATGTATTTATTTATCTTTTCATCTTTTTGCCACATAGATACAAAATGTACACCACAACATCTCCTGCCACCACATACACCGCGATTCTGTTCATTCCAGTGCAGAAACACAAAGCACATAATAATCTCGCATGTCATGACATTTCAAAATTCAAGAAAATAAATAATAACGATAACAATAATAATAAAGTGCACAAGCTCCGTGGTGTTAACGACCGTTAAATATATCTCAGGATCAGTAAAAAAAATCATATAGTATTTGACTTATATTCAATATTTTCTCTCAGTGATGTACAAATTAATTTTCTATAGACATTTTTTTTAAGACTTAATGGTCACAGATAAATCATTTGAACAGAAATGCATTCAAACACATCTATGTTGCATAGAAGAAGTACTTCAAAAGAACTAATGGGGAAGAAAAACATAGGATTGGCACAGCAAATCACCATCTGACCATGTTCCCTTTTTTGTATCGTCATATTATTTTGCTTTTCCTCTGATAGTGTTTCGTTGTTTTCTTTCATTAAAAAAAAATTGCATAAGCCCTGTGATATGCCTGACGAAGGATCACTTGATTTCATTCATGGTGGCAAATCAGTTGGAGGTGGAGACTTGCCCCCGACCCCCGAGACGTGGCCTTTAGCGTTTAGTCCTCTGACTTGATATGACTGAACCTCAGTGGGCCTGAGTGAGTGTTTTGGTCACAGGCAGTGAAAGAGGCTGGTTCACTGACACAAAACAGTATACAAGTATATAGTGAGTTTTACAGCACAGCCAGACGCACACAGGAACCTTGACGTTTGACTGAGAAGATCAAGTTTTCTTCAATTTCTTTAATTCTTTTCGACAAAGATGTTTCTTTTTTTGTTATTTTCATCAAAAAAAAAAAATGCAGAGCTATCATACCAGCAGTAGCAGGTGTGGTTTTGACCCAACATGTGAATCACATGTCCGTTTCATTTGCGTAATCATGTGTGAATGGAATATTCCTCATAATCTGAGTGACAGGATATCACTGTACGCAGACGATACGATGATTCCGATTGTTTCTGTATGGAAATCCCGCCCTGCACAGTGGTATCCCAGCGAAATGGCAGCATGTGTTTTGGATGTTGACCATGACCTTTTATTTTGGATTCTATCACAGCCCTGCTGAGGATCTAGTGGTGCATCTGTGTGACCAAAGGAGCTCTTAGAGGTCAACATTCCCGTATTGCACCATAGACCTAAGTCTAATGGATTGTCAGTGCGCCACCCACAGCCTCTATCACGCAGAGATCATATGTGTATATCTTATATATTCTATATATTCTAGATCTATATTTTAATTCTATATAGTCTGGTATCTTTGTATACTATAATAAACGTCACACTGTACAATGTGATTCTCTGATATGTTCTGTAATCGGCATGTGTGATATCTACATCTGAGGTGCTGTACATAGTAGTATTTAACTCGGATCAGCATAAAGGCTTTGTTATTTTACTCTCTCTATTATATATATATATTTTTTTACATAAATCAACTATCGTACAAACATAATCCATTCCGACAAATGATGATAATGCCATGGTCAAATAATCTCTGTCTTGGTTAGATATGTCAGCTCGGTTGCACAGCACCAAAACAACAAAGTGGGGGTGTTGGAGGCGGAGCTATGGTAGCTAAGACATCATTGCTCTCGAAAGCTATATTGCTGTTTCCGAGCCCATTGTGGTGTTTGTATCCGATGTGCCAATTCCACAACCGGCTGAGACGGGTACAGGTGGACGTGTCCTGGCAGTGTTAGATTTGATCGATCTGTCATGTTTCTAAACTAAACATATTAAATGAGGAAGAACATCATGGTTTTTTTTGTCCGTTTGTTTTGCCTCATCTGTGGTTTTGTCCGGTTTCACCTTTCCATCGCGCAGCTGGTCGTCCCTCTCTTCCGGGCGTGGCGCTCAGGGCATGGTCTGGGTGGAGCTGACGAAGAGCTTGTGCCAGCTGACCACTCTCTTCCTCATGTCCACGTTGTCCAGCCAGATGTAGGCTTCTCCTATCAGAGTCTTCTTCATGAACTTGCCCCCGTTAGACACCAGGAAAAGCTGCAAATGAATCATGGGGGATAGTCAGAGGAGTCGACCTGTCACCGCGTGGTCAAAGGTTCGATTCCAGCCTTAAACGTCCCTTGGGCGGCAATGCTTGGGCAATATACTTAACCCCGCATTACCCCATGGGTCCCTCATTCAGCCCTGTGGAATCACCACCTGTGGGAATGGGTTCAGGTGCAGTGGTACTTGGGTGGCAGCTGCCAGCCCCTTGACCCACTCTCAGACAAGTGACTGACAATGCAATGCATCTGCACCGTCCTGCAAATGACTAATTATATACTCATTCATAAGAATACTCAAGTGAACCAAAATGTCTCTCACATACCAGTAGCTCATCCGCCTCATCCGAAATTGTTAGATTCTACACACAATCACAGCTTCTGTATATATTAAAGCACCATTTCCTAAATATTATACTGCCACGATGGTAATGGTGCAGGAATTTGCATCAGCATAAAAAGTAAATGTATGTGTTTTTTCATAAATGCCAATCAGAGCCAGAGCCAATAAAAACGTCTATCTTTTACAGGGTTATTCAACCTGAACGTGAATGCAGATGAAACACTGCAGAAAAAAGTATGTATGCACCAATAAATCAGCCAGAAATGTGTTAATATTCCAAGCCTCCAAATGTCCCATTGAATTCCGCCTGCAAAGACCCGAGTGAGATTACACGATTTGTAAATATGTATTAAACCACAGCTGTGTGAGTGGACTTATCCGGGTATTAGACATCGCCAGCTACTTTTAGATGCTCACACCCAGCTGCCCACAGTGGGCGGTAAATCTCCCTGCTGCCACATGAGGCTGCAGTTTCCACTTTATAAAACTAATGAAAATTAGCATTAATAACTTATGTCAGATGGTCCAAGGCTCCAGTTGAAAGTGGAGGGGGGGATCTTACGCTGTTTGTGCGTCTGTGGTAAATAGGCTGATACATAAATAGAAGCATAACGAATTGTGTGTGTGTGTGTGTGTGTGTGTGTGTGTGTGTGTGTGTTGTACCTGTATGGCATGCCCAGTTGGGTTCAGAGGGAACCTGAAGGTCTCATTGAAAGAAGGCTCGCGGTCATGTCGGCAAACTCTGGTCTTCTTCTTGATGATCCTCTTCTGAGTGGCCACATTCACCACGTACAGCTTCACATACAGGTCTGAAGACGAGCTACACATTAGTATAGTGTATTTATTTGACATGAGGAGAATGTATGATATTGAAATACTGACCTGGTAGGTGATCTGGACTCTTAAACTTGTACGTGATGTTTCTGCACTGAAGAACCTCCAAAACCAGCTGGTCCCCTTCTGTCTTCACCTCCTTCTTCAGCGCCACCTTGATCTCCCCCATCACCTGTGTTTTACCAGCTGGAAACAACAGTTGAGAGAGATGTGTTGGTTTTCAGTTTAGCCACTAGGGGGCTCTCTGGTGCAGTGTTCAAAAAATCTCATTTGATGGTATCATGAGGCAGCATGGGGGGCATAATGTCCTCATCAGCACTGAAGAAATTGTACCTAACATGGGGACCCATTATTATTATTATTGTTATTGTTATTATTATTATATAAACATATAATATGATAATAATATACTACTGCTACTACTACTCGTAGAACTAGTAGTTATTAGTAATTTTAGTGTCTTTTGAGTGACCGAGATGATGAATAGAATATTATTACAGCATAGCATAGCATGGCGTAGAATAGAATAGATTAGAATATATATATCCTTATTGTCCACTAGTGAAAATGTGTCTTCAGGCCACCAAACATAAAACATTTTGTATTTAATTATACATTTAAGATAAAGTTGGATGCTTCTATATATAGTCTGGGGTTCAGTGTTTATATTTGACCACGTACCCACAGGCAGGTTCCATCAACACGCTTGCGCAGTGTCAGTGAACCATATTTAAATTATTTACCAATTATGCAGCACGTAACCTGGACTGGCTGCAGAATAAGAGCAGGTCACTGCAGCATCACAGTCTGATCATGTACTTGAAAGGGTTTACCTCAAACCGGGTGAGTCGTCAGGCGCCATGGCAATGACCTCCTGACCCTCATGTGTGCGCAGCAGCTGCCAGGCTACAGCCTAAAATGACCTTGGGGCTCTTTGTTACAAATTGAAACTCGAGATGGAAGAGAGGCATCATGACACCTGAGCTACATGAAACGTAGATATAGTTATGACAGCGGGCGGGATAAGGTGACACCCACTTCTCCTCCTCTGTCCCAGGGCCGGGCCTCGTGTCACTGTGCCGGCTGGATACGAGTGAACTGTGCCATTTATGGGGAAGTAGCTCAAACCGGGTGAGTCGTCAGGCGCCATGGCAATGACCTCCTGACCCTCATGTGTGCGCAGCAGCTGCCAGGCTACAGCCTAAAATGACCTTGGGGCTCTTTGTTACAAATTGAAACTCGAGATGGAGGAGAGGCATCATGACACCTGAGCTACATGAAACGTAGATATAGTTATGACAGCGGGCGGGATAAGGTGACACCCACTTCTCCTCCTCTGCCCCAGGGCCGGGCCTCGTGTCACTGTGCCGGCTGGATACGAGTGAACTGTGCCATTTATGGGGAAGTAGCTTTAAGGTGGTTGGCTAAACCAAAAAGATAGTGTTGTTTTTCAGAAATTCCAGCAGGGGGAGACCTACCGCCATGCAACACAATATAGGAACGCATGCTTTCCCATTATGGAGGGCATGTCTGGAACTTGCCTTCGTTTTCAGGAGTCCCCAGCTGGTTCTTGTCGGTGCCGTTAGGGATGGTTTTACCACTGTGAGCGCAAAGACATGTATGAATGTATGAGTGCCGATTTGTCTCCAATTATTGTGCTTGATGGAAAGAATAAGCTTTGAATGGTCTTACATGCGTGGCACTTGGAAAATGGCGCTGTCAACACCTGTGTCTGCTCCCTCGTCCCCATCCAGACCTCCATAAGCATCGCCCACCAGACTGGGGGCCGACAGCACCACAGACCCGGAGACGTCCGCCAGCCGGTGTCCTGGTCCTGAGGGAGGCAAGGACAGACATAATGGTGAGGTCATGTATCCATCCATCCATCCATCCATCCATCTATCTATCTATCCATCCATCCATTCATCTATCCATCCATCCATCCATCTATCCATCTATCCATCCATCCATCATTTGTCCATCCATCTTGCATTTGTTCATTCATATAACCATCCTCCCTACTCCCATACTGTACATTCACCCATCCATCCATTCATCTATCCATCCATCCATCCATTCATCTATCCATCTATCCATCCATCCATCATTTGTCCATCCATCTTGCATTTGTTCATTCATATATCCATCCTCCCTACTCCCATACTGTACATTCACCCATTCATCCATCCATCCATCTATTCACCCATCCATCCTCCCTAGTACCTACAAATCCATACATCCATCTATCGGCCCATTCATCCTCCCTAGTACCTACACATCCACCCGTCCAACCATTCATCCATCCATCCTCCATAGTACCCACACATCCGTCCATCCACCCACTCATCCATCATTCTCCCTACTATTTACACATCCATCCATCCACCCACCCATCCATCATTCTCCCTGCTATCTACACATCCGTCCAGCCATCATTGACCCATCCTCAAATCTGTCCACCCATTCAGACGTCCATCCTCCCTACAACCTAGACACCCATCCATCATCTTCCCATACATCCATCCGCCCATCATCCCTTGTACCTACACATCCATCCATCTTTACATAGCATTCCCCTCCTTGTCATCCATCCATATCTTCTTCACACACTCACACACACACACGTCTCAGCCTCCACACCCACCCACACACCCACACCCACACACACACACACATGTCAAACACACACTCAGCACTCACAGCTATCACTCACTCCCTGACAGCGACGCTGTCTGTCACACATAACATTGTCTGATCAGCAAATCAAGTGAAGAGCAGATCATCACAGTTGACAGTTTGTCCTTGGAATGATCAGAAAGGGGCGTAACCTCTGAAAATCCCCTCACTTCAAACACATGAAGGTCACAGGGTTTAATTGACACATGAAAATGGATTCAGATTATATCGACGTTCCTTCATAGACTTAATGATTTGATCGCTGACGTCGAGCTCTGCTCTTGCCACACAGAATAAAGGAGCTGGATTAGTTTGGGGAGTATGTGAAACGCTTCAGTCTAGACTGGGTGGATACATTCTCTCTCTTTATGGGCACTTTATATACACTCTTTATGGGCACTTTATTCTTTTCTTATATGTGTGCGATGATGACTAATGGCAGTGGAAATAGAGTCTGTGACTCAAAGGCAGTGGCTGGGAAGTTCGTTACCATTGTCGTTAAAGTGAAATGATGTCTCCGTTTAAAGTCTCCACAAAACACACATGAAAGATATTGATAAATGTTTGAATTAGAGTTATCTGAATTGTTTGTTTGACTTCAATGGTTTACTTCCCTAGTTAAGATGGTCTACTTTTATTACATAATAGTTAAAGGGGCTATATGTAGCTTTTTATTTTGAAATATTCCAGAATTACTTTTAAGTCAGAGGGCTCAGGAATACCATTCTTGACATCTTAAAAATATACAGCATTTTGCAGCGATATGAACAGAAAGCCACTGCTGTCTTGAGTTGATTTTTATTGTTGACTGATTTTATTAATTTATTTTAACACATTTTTTAAAATTATTTTATTTACATATTCTTTTGTTTATCCATTTGAACATCTGATTGTCTTTTTTTGTCTTTTGATGCATTTTAAGAATTTTTAAAATATTTGTTTGTATTTACAAAAATAAGCCAGTTTTTTACATAGTAAACAAACATGGTATAGTAAGCTTTAAAAAGACCCCCTTTAAACTGTAGGATTGATCATATCAATTACATTTGTCTTATGTTGTCTCACCTTCCCTTGACACTGCTGTCCCTCTCATTGGCCGGTGAGTGCAGAGTGAGCCTCCATGTTGATCTTTCAACCCCTCTGGTGTTTCTGTGTGTCCTGGTTTGACTGGTTCAGTCTCTCATTTGAGTCGTTTTTTGCGGTGGTGGGAATGGAAAAGGACTTATAGGGGCAAGGGGTGGGTCTGGGAGTCTGTGTGCCATTACCCGTCTGTGTCTGTGCATGTATTTTTGGTTTCACCTCATTAGTTGTGGCGCACACATACACAGACAGACTGCAGCGCCACAAAGTCCTCGGTGGCCAGGGTGCAGTATAGCCAGGGGAGCTGCAGCTGCATGCTTTTTCAAAAAAGGGCTCTCACACTGGGCTAACGTATCTCAGGAAGGGAAGACAACATAGTATGTTCTCATATCGGAGGCATCACACTAAAGACATGTGCATCGACACGAATGGGTGTTTAAATCATTTTAGAAGCGTATTAGACGTGAGGGGCAGCCATCCCAGCTTGGTTTCTATACTGGGGTTCAGATGTGCAGAAACCATATGCTTGGGACTGGCACATGCACACAACATGTAGAAACAGAGGTACCCTGCTCTGAATTTGGGGTTAATGCATTACATTACATTATTATTATCGCTATTGTTATTTTTTTTTTTTAACAAATGTTAACAAGAAAGTCGATGTCAGACAGATGGATAATGTCAAATACTCTTCTATGAATGGGCTGTTTAAGTGTCCTGAATGTGCCAAGTTTACAAATAGTTTGCTGTATATTAAAAAAATCGATTTAAAGGTGCAGTGTGTAAAATTTGGTGACCTCTTGAGGTGAAGTTGCGTGTTGTATCCATCACCTATGGAAGAGTTCATCAGTTGTCATTTAAACTCAAAAGATGTTTAGTATGTTCACTTTTACTACTGCAAAAACATGGCGCAGAGAGGACCCGCTCTTCATGTAAATATACATGAATGGGCTTGTGTTAGGATAATGGAAAAAATAAAAAATGTACCTATGAAAATATCGGTATGTGTTTTCTAGTATTCTTAGAATTGACAAAGATGACCAAAATCCTACACACTGCACCTTTGAATAAGATATTTGCAAAAAATTATATTTTAGTTTATTTGCATTTTCCATTTGTCTTTGACTTGGTTTATATAAGGGTCATTTTAAGATTGACATGAATTAGGCCTGTAGCTAAACTGAATTTGTGGTCAGAGACAAAAGAAAAACGAGGAGGTGAGCATCCAGCAGTTCAGGTTCCCATCAAAGACAACGTCAACAGAAGTCGCATGCTCAGGACAAAACAATAGAGGAGGCATGTCAGAGGAAGTGTATCACGGGTAGGGGCAGAATTTACTTGGTTGCAGGCGAGACTGTTGGACCGCGGCCTCGGCGGCAGCGATCGCTATCCCGGCGTCCTCGAGGTGGGCCTGAGTGACGCTGCTCTTGCTTTGGCTTCGCGAGGGGCCGTGGGAGCGCAGCTGGCCGTCCGAGGACGACTTTGAGCTGCCCGGGCTGCTGTGGGACTTCTCCAGAGGGAGCATCTGCATGTCTGCGGATTATTTAAAGCAGAGGGTTCACGGATAGGCTAGTCCAAAGTGTCCTGACTGACGAGGCCAGTACGGTTGTGGAAAAACGTGCAGTTCCCTGGGTAGCCACTTGAGGCTGGCGGGTCGATCCCCATAGACTCCCATGTTAAAGTGGTTCAACTTTAGAGGTGAAGTTGACTTGTTCAAAGCCCGGTACAAACTCATATTTATCATTCTATCGAGATTTGAAATGGTGCATAATTAAGGGTGTGGCCTGTTGAGTGACACCTGGGCCGACCTGCCACATGCTGTGGATGCTGCGACAGCGCCGTGGGCCCACCCCAGCTCCAGCTCTTTGTCCATTTTTGGATGAACCAGGAAGTAGGAGGAGTTGCATGTTGCAGCTGAATATTAATCACCCCCACTCTTCCACATGGGACATTTAGCAGAACCTATGGTTTCTATTATTGATCTCATCCTTGATAGAAGAGTTGGCGGTCAAATGAACTCACCATTATATCATGAATATTTAATATTACCTTTCTGCCAATACAACTCTTTAACCTACTGGACCTTTGAATGTTACTAATTCTTTCCGCTCCACTGAAGTCCTGATTGCGCCGCGGAGCAACCGGAGGATAATTGCAGCTTTCAAGAGATTATTGGCAAGGTGGTTACCATAGTAACAGCCTACATCTCCATGACAACTGAGTGACCACAGACTTTGCCGCACATGAAAATGTCAGACTGGTCATTCGGAATTGAAATGTGTACCTTTAGCAGGATCTGGAAAGATTCCATGACTTCTGCTTTTGATGACAGAGTTTTTAGGAGACTCGTGACTCCCGTCTCCAAGTTGCCCCGGTCCCATGCCGTGCCCGGACCCGGGCCCCAGCCCAGGCCCGGCCATGTGGCCCTGACCTTGGCCGTGGCCCTGACTGGACCCTGGCCCGGACCCCGGTGGGCCTCCTTGAGCAGCATGGTGGGCCCTGCTGTGCTCGATGCTCTCACTCTGCTCCTTCAGGGGGAGCCAGCGAGGGGTGTTGTCCAGCTGGGCAGTGTTTGACAAGTCGATCAGGACCTGAGACGCAGATTGTAAACAGAGAGGAAGAGGACATGTGATGCTGGTGATGCTCAGTGTGTTTAGCACCATTGGTCAATTCTGCTGATCCAGATCTACAGGCATGAAGACCAGCTGGACCTTTTGAGAGTAGATGAAGAGAATCTGGTCAACTCGACAAATCAATCGTCAAATCAAAGCATCAGGAACCGTTTGTCCTGGTTAAAGACATAATGCATTTGACATTTTCTGACGCCGGGATTCAAATGTTTCAAAAGCACTCACTTCTCCGAGGAAGTCGTTGGAGGAGGTTCTGTCGTAGTCCCACACCGTCACCTCCAGGGTCTTTTTCTTTAGCTGGATGGAAAGAATGGAGGAAAGGAGTGAGGGGCGACACATGATGGTGAGAGGGGATTTCGTGTGTGTGTGTGTGTGTGTGTGTGTGTGTGAGCGAGCTGATAATGCAGCAGGAATGAACATAGATCTATGAGGGTCATTTATTGCAATGGGTGAAGACATGACAGGTTACCGTGTGTGTGTGTGTGTGTGTGTGTGACTGAGTGAGTGAGTGAGTGAGTGAGTGAGTGAGTGAATGAGTGAGTGAGTGAGTGAGTGAGTGTGTGCGCGCGCACGCGTGAAGGAAGTGAGAATGCAGTAAGAATGAGTGCAAACCTCAGAGAGTAATTGACCGCAATCAGCAAAGGCATGACAGGCTACCTTTTAAGTGTGTGTGTTTATGTGTGTGTGTGTGTGTGTGTGTGTGTGTGTGTGTGACGCAGCAGCCTTTCTAAGGTCACCAGAGAGACATGATTAACACGAGTCGGCCTCAGAGGAGCTGAAGAAACCGCCGGTCTTCAGATGCCTCCATTCCTCTGACCACCGAAGCTGCTGCACTCATCCCTCACAGTCTGTGATTACAGTCTGGCTGCTGTCTCCGTCTCCAGCCACACATGCTCCTCCACACACAAACACAGACATCCACCGATACACAATAACACCTGCACGGTGACACGGCAACGCGTGATTACCCCCCGTTTCTGCCACTCGTTTTCTTGTGGAAATGACTCACAGTTCTGCTCCCAATGTGTGGGAGCAGAAATGACGGTGGTTAAGTCGAATCTTGGGAGTGTTGAGGAGAGGTTGCACTGGGATAACCGCCCCGGGGACGAGGCATGAGGACTGAATGCTAATAAGAGGATAAGACATCCACTTTTCCCTGAAGTGGCCTGCAGCACATACAATAATTGTGCAAACAAGACAGAGTGGAGGAGTGTGTCAATGTGTGTGTGTGTGTGTACATATAGAGGTTATACCTGCTCCAGATGAATGTTCTTGTAGATGACAGTCTGGTTCCATTCTGGGTTCATTGTCTTCTGGGCATACTTGGTCCTTCTCTTGTTGTCGGCACTGATAAGTCGGGATATTCAGAGCGGTTGTCAGCATGAAATTACATCTCTTATGTCCTCGCGTGACCCCCACGGTGCAACATCCAGCAAAATGGGATATGCTCTACGCAAGTGGACTCAATAGATGTGTGTAAAAATGAGCGCTGTGTTGTGGTGGGGACACCAGAAACAAATTCAGATGCAAATATTCACTCAGCGGCCACTTTGGTAGGGACATCTGTTCAACTGCTCGTTGGGGCAAATATTTGATCAGCCAATGACTCAGAGTACAAGCGTATGCAAGCAACCGACTTGCTTTAGTAAGAACATCCAGTAGACTATGTACAGTTTGTTATGTCTCTAATACTCTGTAATCTGGATAACTGAAAATCTTACCAGACTCAGAGGAAGTTCAAAAGGTTCTCATCCCGACCTTGAGAACATCAGAGGAGAAAGTGAGATCTTGCAATGCTGACCTCCGTCTCATTTAACTTAATCACACTATTGCCCCACTGATGTTTTCGCTTTCATATCCCTCAGAGGAAAAAAAGGTCACTTCTTGAGCCTCCAGGTGACCTTATCATCAGATTTGCTTTGGTTCTTTTGATTCGGGGATCAAAGTGACGAACCCATGTCTCATCGCTGGGTCACAAATCTCCTGAGGAATTTGGCAGTTTGAAAATGAGCCACAAGCATCACAGAAATGTCCCCTCATGTTCAATAGGGTTTGGTATGGGATCCAACGCAACTGTTTTGCACACAGACAAGTGACAACAGATGTTTAGTCCACCTCAAAATGGAAGTAATGCCCCTTCTTTTTGGGTAAGGCCGAGAACTTTTTGAACTATCCTAGCAAAGAATGATTTAATGGAGTTTAAACTAAATATCAGAAAGGCATGATGTCAGACTGGCTGGTCTGAGTTATTTAGTAAGAGCCTGTCTACTGGGATTTTCACTCACAGCAATCTCAAGTTATAACAGAGAATATTCCAAACAAGAGAACGGATCTCGTGAACAGATAAGTGTCTTATTGATGACAGAGGTCAGATGAAAATGGTCAGACTGAAAGACAACATTAACTGAAATATCTGGTTGTTACATCCAAGCTCTGCAGAAGAGCATTTCTATAGCTGTAGCACGTCGAATCTTGAAGCAGCTGAGCCACAGCGGCAGAAGGCCACTTGATGTACCTAATAAAGTGACTAGTGAGTGTATATTGATGGTCCGGGTTTGACTAAGCTAGAAAATCACAAATCACTTCAGAGGCTGGAGAGCTAAATGTGTGAGGCATGGAGAGAGAGAGAGATAAGCAATGATAGAATTCTAGCTAACACCATGGAAGAGTGCAGACTGGACGGACAACGAACAACAAAGGCCACAACAGAAGGGTGGAGGACCACTTTTACAGAAAAAACAAAAAACATAATGACACAGACAAAATCAAAAACAAAAAAAGATCAGCACAACGCTACCTTGCATTCTGGACAACCATGACTTGGCTGAGGGAGTCCAGAAGAGGAAGAGGAGGGCAGATTTCACAAACAAGAAAAGCAAAAACATAAACAGTCAGAGAAGCCCGGAAGAGGGGCAGCTCAAAGAAAAGGCAGTAGAGGATTAAAGATCTGAGGCAATCGATATGGTAACGGGGTGTGGCGGCACGTTTTCGTACCCGATGTGTTCGTGTGACGCAAGAACCGAAACAAAAATCCTCAAGGAGATTACGCTTGGACGGTGCATGAATTAATAATTCAATATTCGGCTGTGCGATTCACGATTTTCAAAAGTATTCTCCAGCACGAGAACCGATGCGCTTTCCAGCGAGGGCTTCCATTTGTGACTTGCGGCGTGAGTGGAGAGAGCGTGTAATCTCATAAACAGGTCTGATGGGGTCATTATCTAAGAGCAGATACTGTTACACGGCAGATAAAGGCTGCATCAATCTACTCTCTTGCTCTTCACCGGCTCTCGAGGAGCAGACGGCGACAGGAAGGACATAATAATGGGGGAAAGTACTTCCTTCACTCTAAAGTCCTGACTCCAGCGCGGCGTATGGTAGCTCAAGTTGTATACGACCGCGTAATCGGACACAACGCAACGCAGCAGCGTCACATCGCCTCTCGTAGCTTCGCCTAGCATCGAAAAACACCCCGTCCATTGATTTCTAAAGATCAAATGACACAATAAGGACTGCCCCACATCGTGTCCCGCGTCTCATAAGAACTCGAGTCGTTAGTAGTTGAACACAGTCGATACAACGTCAGAAAGAAATAGGGGGGAGAGGTAAACAAGACAGACACAGAAGCAGAAAGGCACGGACACAAACCAGACATGGCTGTGCACTCAAACACCCACGGAACTCACCCTCTACCCGGCAAGAGGTAGACCTTGACGAAGGGGTCGGAGTAGCCGTCGTCCCTCGGGGCCAGGTTTCTGGCCTGCAGGACATGGACGATCAGGTTTCCCAGGTTCCTGTCATAGTTGATCTGGAGCTGAAGGGTAAAAGAGGACAGGGGGCTGCGTGAGGACGACCAAACTCCAGTGCTGCATCCTGATTTTGTGGCAGTTAAAGGTTGAGTGTGAACGATTTGGGTGTAATTTCTACCGACAAAAATCTAAGTGCATAATTGCCTAAATGTATGAACTGAACTTCACATTTCTATCGAATAAGAATGATTGAGATGGGGTATTCTCCATGGAAACCATCATATAGAGTCCTGCGGAAAAAGGTCCTAATATACACTAGTAAATCGACATGCTAGCACTTCTAATTCCACGGTCTCAAGGTCACTGTTTTTTGTCTTTTGTCTTTTTGATTTTTTAGTTTCTATATGTAGCCAGTTCCTGTGGCAACAACTATTTCTTCTTCTTCTGTAATTGTGTCAGTGGTTGAAATTCAAGTTAAATGTATTACTGCCATTTGTCTTAGTGGAGAGATACTTGTTTGAGGTGCGCTGTTGAATTGTGTCCCTGTTGCTGGCAAAGCAGCGGCAGGGCTGGCCGAAGATTACTTTATAGTGGCCTTGGCCCCCACTGGCCACCCCTTGGCTCCACCCCTGACACAAACCTATGAGACTTGAACACTTGGTAGCTCAATACAATACGTATGTCTAGTATTGTTGTTTCAACCATCTCTTACAACAAGGTTGTCATCAAAGTGTATGGTGATCTCACGACTCTGAGAAAGCCTCTGCCATAACAGCCTGGATTGGCTGACAGGCAACACAGTCATCCTTTGACACTCTATTGCACCAGCATGTTTCTACAGGAGCCCAGAATGGACACCTTTTTGAGTTTGGATGACGACTCGGCTGCATCTTGCAACTTCACCACTAGATTTCATCAAATCCTTCAAACTTTACTTTTGGGAGTTTTTCAGCTTTTCCATTACCTGAATTTCCCCAGTGATGGGGTGAGGCATCTTCGTCCCATCGATAGGCTGAAACAAGGGAGAGGGATGAAAGGTCTGATCAGTGATTAGAAATTGATTGTTATGTGAGATGACTCAGACAGACCTGACCTGACAGACAAAGAAAAGTTCATGACAGACATTAAACAGGGATCAGGATGAAGCTCTCGAACGTCCCTTAAACAAATATATTGTACCGTCAGCTACCAGATGAATGGGTTGCGGAGTAAAGATTTTTTCTCTTTGGATCTATGACCCTCTGGAGGGAAAAGTCCTCTAGTGAAGTTTAGGAGGGTTAATCAATCGTTAGAGGTACTTGCACATTAATCAAGAAAACACAAAGGCCTAATGCATCTTGTTTTTGTGTTTTCAAGAGTACGAAATGTGCCTCTTCTCTTCACAGCATGTTGTGTATTCCACGAGTAAAAGAGGCCCCTTAGCCAGGGTCATGCACTCGACCACACTGTTTCCTTGATCTGCTATAATTGGTCTGTCACTCTCTGATGAACGCGGTCAAACCGTGTGACCTTCAACTGCAACCTCCTCTCTGTAGTGTAGTGTGATGTAATACTAATAGAATCACAGCAGGCAAGGTCCATGACGGATCACACAAGGTTCCACCATTGAATAAGACAGACCCGAGCTATAAGTCATTCAATACACTAGTGATATAAGCCTCTGCTACAGCGCCTCTACTTACTTACATATTAACTCCATATGACTTTTATACCACTTTGGCTTTTATAGCAAATAAGGTCATTCTATTCTTAGCCTGGTAACCATGTTGTACTGTGATATCTGTGTGTATATGCGGTATGTATGCGTCCATCCTTCTGTTCGTTCATTCATTCATTCATCCATCCATTCATCTGTCCATCTGTTAGTCCATCCCTCTTGTCATCCACCCATCTGTTTGTCAACCCAACCATCCATCCATCCACCTTATTATCTATCCATCCATCTATTTGTCCATCCCTCTGTTTGTCCATTCATTCATCCATCTATTCATTCATCCATCTGTTCGTCCACCCATCCATCCATTTGTTTGTCTACCCTTTTGTTTGTCCATCCATCCAATCATCTACCCTAATAACATCCATTCATCTTTCATCTTTTTGTTCATCCATCTATCCATCATCCATCCATCCACCTTATTATCCATCCCTCCAACCATCTATCCATATGTTCATCCCTCCCTCTTTTTGTCCATCCATCCATCCACCCATATCTGTTTTCATCCATCTATCCATTCATCCAACTATATGTTCGGGATTAGCCAGCAGCACCAAGGCATCGTCTCCATTACCTTGTGTCTCTGTTTCTTGCTAATAGCAGGAGATGCAGGCTGCCCGGGACTTGGCACACCACTGGAGGCGGCCGACCCAGTTCCTGATTGGAGGAGGGCGGAGCGTTCCAGTGCAGAGAGGACCCCCAGGCCCCCGGGCAAAACCCCTGTCCCTGCCAAACCAGGAGCCTGCTGCTGGGACACTTTCTGCAGCTCCGCGGCCAACTGCTTAGGATCCACCCCCGGGGAACGCTGCCCACCTACTGAGACAGAGATGCACGTTGTGTCCACGTGAGGTAAGAACACAGAAAACATGCAAACATGCAGACGAAACAACAAGTACTTGTACATACCAGCCTTAAGCTGGACATGGTGCTCCAGGGCTTGTGGGTGCTCGGGGTCAGACAGCATATTAAGGTCGCTGTTTGGATCCATACAGGAAATTTACAATCCAACATCAACCAGTGTATCTTTAGCAGTAATGAGTCATTGAGTGACGTTTGTCAGATGAAGGGGGAGTGTAATCCGTAGCAGAGAAAAGGAGGGAGGTGCGCGGAATCGCCATATTGCAACTAAACATGTACGAGTTTCAGTGGGATGGAGGAAAGAAAATGGTGACAGATGTAACTCACAGTCTGACGCAGAGCTCCGCCTCCGCACATGGCTGGCCCATGATGCACTGCACCTCTTCGTACGTCTTCGCCGTCAGAGGGACACCGTTCCACTCCAGCACCTGCATTCCTGCGGTGTGATAACGGATTCAAGAGGTTGAATTCCCAGACAGTATGTTAGAGCCTGTGGGCAAATGCATCTCGCCACATCTCTTGAGTGTGAAACACGATTCATTCCGGTGCTGACAACAGAACACTTCAATTTATCGCACAGCCCGCGGATAACGTTAATTATTGAATTTTCAATTGATGTTGACTTTGATGCTGTATCATCACACACACACACACACACACAAACAGCGTGTATACACATATAATCTTCACATCAATCTGTGCACGGCAAACTCAAATTTCCACTGCAGGGCCACACACTGCCTCACTTACACGACTGGAACCTGGTCCTCACGTTAGACTTCTGCTTAGGAGGCGAGTCACTGGCAGGCTGTGATGATCAAGGCTGGAATTAGTATCTCTATACCCCCGCTGCACGAGCCAGTGCACATGTTCTCTGCGAATAATTCACCGTGTCCTCCCCCCACACGCTATTTCTCCTTGCACCTGAAGGCATGTTCCGGTGCCATTTTCTCGCAGTGCAACATAAACATCACGACTACGCTGGAGATTCAGCAGAAAAATACACCATGTCAGCTCGACCACAGGTACATTCAAAATAAAACCAACAACGGCCGTCGCCATGGCCAATGGAGAGAGAGACTAGAATCAATGCTGTTTCAAAAATATCTCGAACCTGTTGGAATCACCTTTAATTCAAGTCTCTGCCCAAACAACACAAATCTGCAGATGGAGCATTTAAATAACTTTGTCGAAGGAGTATTAATATTATTGCGGTCATGTGCTTGTGGACGCCTGCTTGTGTGTATGTGTGTGTCTCTAATGATGCTAAAAATAACCTAATGACTAACACAGCCCAGTGCTGCAAAGTGTGTGTGTGTGTGTGTGTGTGTGTGTGTGTGTGTGTGTGGGGGGCGGTGGGTGGGGGGTGGGTCACCATTTTTTTCACCCTGTGTTTGCATTTCATGTCTTGGGGAATGAGACATGACAGACCACGACACAGCAGGCCGCTGCAGCCGCCCCACACATCTCCATCTGGAAACGCACTGATTCATTCAGGGACATTTGGTAAAAGGGTTCCACTGCTTTAAGAATTCAATCTACTTCACATATTTACTTTTGAAGGTGCAAGGGACCCAAAGTGAAATTATTTCCATTTCCATCGGCATAAATTGATTATAATGCAATTATAGTGATGTTTTTATGAGTTGTAGGTTTAGTGTTATTTTTGCCACATCTAAAGATTTTACAAAACAATTATATACCAACATCTTTCATGAATTCTATTTTTTTTTTCCATTACCCTTAGATGAGCGCATAAATGTATATTTATATGAGGAGGGGGTCGTCTCTGCGAGGGCCGCCATTTTTTTTGGAAGTACCTTTGGAGTTTAATGGCAACTGAGGGCTACCATAGGTTCTCCTGCATGTTCAGAAGGGTGAGGGTGAGGTGATGGATACAACATGCAACTTCAGCTCTACACGTCGCCAAATCCTGCACACTGCACCTTTAACCTAGAATGTGTCCTTTATATTTACATCAGGAGCAGGTCCTCTCTTTGGAGGCCACTATGTTGCACCACCATCTTTTACTCAGTAGCCCATAATGGACTCAAAATGTTTGAGTTTCGAAAATCCTACACACTGCACCTTTGTTAGACCTTTACTGATGGAAAATACACAATTTTTCATTCTTAATAAATAACAAACATCGTCTCTTACCCTCCACTATTTTCCCCGTCTGCTCTGCCATACCACCGGGGATCACCTTGGCCACGTAGGCTCCAATCTCCCCTCTTCCACCCGGGATGTCCTTCCCTCCCACTACACGGATCCCGAGTCCGTTCCCTGAGGGACACACAAACGAGCTGATTAGTCAAAACAATTCAATTATCCAGTGAATAATAGAGTGCATTACGAATGAGGTCAGATATACGGAACCGAGCTCCCTTGCTGATACTTGGATTCCCTCGCCTGTGAATTTTGATGCTTTTGTGATGAGATTACAGCCTGTATGGTGCATTATAAATCATTGTGTCGTTATCTTTGGTGGTGACAGTGAACCCATACGATATTGGTGTAGTGCAAAATACGGAGCCGGCGCAATAAGAGCTTGTACCTGACACACTGTTGTCCTTCAAGTCTCGCTGCAGCTTGACGCGAGTGTGAGGGAAGGCGTAAGGGACCAGCTTCATCTGAGAGAGATTTCGAATGGGTTACAGAATGAAGATAAACATGACTCTGCATCTTGTGCGGCTGAAAGCTCTCGGGACCCTCACCTGTCTCCTGTCTCCCATGCTTCCACCCTGCAGGTGTCCCTCTCTGGGCTTATCGAACCAATCTGTGTCCTCTCTCCTCAGGTGGTAGGCTATAGGCAGGGAGAGAGCTGATGGTTAAAAGCCACGTTTGCGCACCATTGCACACCTTCTGTATCATTAATAGTTTGATTGATTCCTGCTTAAATCATGGTTTACGGCTTCTTAATCACACTCTTTGAAAACGGGTCACTTCTGAGACCCCGTCCGTCCCCTGCTCCATTAAATGCAGGAGGATCTCGGGACGCCTGAGACGTGAAATCAAAGACGCACAGACTCAGTTCCATCCAATCAAATAGTGGCTGCAAACGCTGAGGTGATGTTCAAGAGCAATTAGCATGCGTTTGATTGCATGCAGTGCTCAGTGCTCTGAGTGGGGGAGGGTGTCACAGTGGAGGCTGCTGTGTATGAAACATTGTTGGTGAAAGAACATATGGAAATATAGTTGCTTTTATTTTGAAGGTAATCCAGTCAAAAGACTGCGGAATGGAGTTGTCCCAATTTTGGTTTTACTCCAATAATAATAATGACAACAATAATAATAATGCTACTAGATGACATTAAATTAAATTGAATTAAATTGAATTAAATTACATTTTTGAAATATAGATGTAAAAACAAAATGGAAATAGAAATAATGAAATTACAATAATAGTAATAAAGTAAAAATAAATTAAATTAAAGATATAGATAAAGATATGAATAGAACATGTTAAATAAATCAATAAATAATAATTATAATAATAGTAATAATAATAATAATAATATAGACTTGTTTGTTCCCTATTTGTCTGTTATACAATACTACTTAAAGGGAAAGGAGAGGTTATCTGCGCAGTCTATATGTTCCACTTAAGGCACAGGATCAATAATCATATAGCTGTCAATCGTAGTCCGTATTTATGTGGTTTGAGTGTACTGTGCCATGACCCCTTAATAAGCTCTACGCAAAGACATCCAATACCTTTTAATAACCCATATATATATATATATATATATATATATTATATAACATCTACTTGATACTCTACCATCATTATTGCAAATCTCAGAACACGTGCAGCAGTGTAATAATAACCCAGCCTGGTGGGGCAGGGAGTGTTCTATATTAGATTTATGAGTCATCACTTCAATGCAATCCATTGTCACTAAGGATAGAATGTGCACAGGTCTGCCCAATGTCTCTTTGAATTATCAGTCATCTAACTTCACCATGAAGATGCACCAATAACAAAGCAGAGAAATGGCCCCAGGACCATTTAATGCTGAAGGTAAATGTTGCCTCTTACCCACGAGTCTTAGTAAGATTAGTAAACACTTATATGTCCCTGTCAGTGTTCGACTTGTCTGATCTAGAATCAGTGACAGTGGCAGCATGAACCCCTGAGATAATACACCTTAAATTGTAAGTTTGTAGTGTTATGCACATAATATCACCTTTACATGAAAACACAATATACTGTACACATGGTTTGTAGCAAAAGTGCATGGACATGGAATACTGGGAATGGGTCTGATATGCTTACAGAACCATCGATGTTCAGTCATTCCAAGACGATGGCGTAAATCAAATCACTACGATAAAAACATGTATGACACATAAAAGGTATCTGGTGCCATTAAGATGGGATTCATTCCAGAATGGATCGGACATGTCGACTATACAAGAGTCTGCTAAATGACATGTATTGTTTACAGCTGAGATGTGGTTTCATTCCAGAATGAGTCTGAGTTTATACAAAATCAACCAGAGAGGTGGATCACTGAGAACCATGATATGCGGCATGGAGGCATACTTTATGTATCTACATGGGAATCGAATGCTGTCTCACCTTCTATATTCCAGTTTGGGCCTCCAGCTGGGATACAAAGTTGTATATGTATATGTTTTATATGCAAAAAAAAATTTGTAAACATGGTGGTAATTCATCTAAAGCAAACTACATGGAACTACAGGGCCGGGACTACATTTCTAATGCATTCTACTCTATGTCAGCACATGCACTTGGAAGCAGTCACTATGAGACACATGCTTTGGAATTACTGCAAGTCTGACTGACACTGGTAGCCTGGTCAGACCGTTTACACATTTACGCAGAGGCATTATTGGCAAATGAAAAAAAAATGTAAATATACATTTTTTAGGGTCAAACAAAATCCATTTGTCAATTATTGTAAGACTTAGCCATATCAGAATAAGGGTTGTTGTACTAAGATACTCTACCGTGTCTGATACTTTCATGAAAGATTCTGGCATCATCTCTGTTCAAAGCCAGCATGGACTCACTTAGTGCTGTAATCAAGGCAAATGGACACTTTTACTTAGGGGGGACAAATATCACATTTTCAAGAGATAAATCCCAAAGTAATTGTCCTAATGACTATATAATTCATCTGAAATTCGATACGGCAATTAAACACTTGCAATTGGGTCTTAACATTGTATTTGCGCAGTGTTTTGTGTTAATCAATGGAGAGACACTGCATCTAAGTGTGGGTGTAATGGAACCTAATGGAACACTGCCAATCCCACTTGAATGAACATGGTGATAATACATGTCAATATTTTCTGTCAATCACTGTGGGGGCGGGGGGGGGCATGGACATCTCACATAGCAATGAGACATCCACAGCAACAATAAACAGGCATTCACTTTATTCAGTCGGGAATGGGAAACACAGAATCGCACACAACATGCAAGGATGCAAAAATCACGTACAGGTAGAAAAACCAAAGACGTACAAACGAGGACAAGTAGTCAGCACGACATAAACAAACACAATTTAGAGCCTATAATGTCATTTTTTTTTTACAGTACACATACAGCTGCAGGAAAGAGTTGTACAAAATGTATGCAAACTCAATTGATCTTGATCATTCTTGATTAACTACACAGATTAACACAAATAGCATGGAAAGTACATCCGGACACCATGACTCAGCAGTTATACCTTTCAAGTTACTGCTAGGACCTCATTACAGCTGAAAGGGTGCCTTAAAAAGTAAAATTTTATAAATATATATATATGTATATCTTTTGAGGCGTTGACCTACTTCTAACAAAGACACAGTTTCGCTCTGCTGATGGGTGGTGAGGGCTGGAAACAAGGAAGAGACTCCCAAGACACTCCTTGTCAAACATTTATGTAAAAGTCTGCTACTTTTTTTTGCAGCTCACACAGTTTCCAGATGGTCTCTGCAACATCCCAGACATCCTAAATACCATTACTCGGACATTTCCCTAACATGTACAATATATCACTGCATTTTGAACCTGAATAGTAGTTCAGTAGGCACTTCGAATATGAGGGGATGTGTCAGCAATTTCATATTTATGGCTAATTCCGCTAAAATTGTATTCAAAAATAATCAATTGTATCACAAACTCTCATAACATAAATATCTATGCAGGTTTTTAATTCTTTATATTCACTATATGTGCCCGGTGTAGGTTCATGAAACATGTTGCCTTGTTAAAGCAGCTGTATTATGGACATGTGTACATTCAAGGCCATTCGATGCATCGCATATTTGGTAGCACTGGGCTTTGAGTAACAGTGAAGGAGTAAAGCAAATGAAAAACAGAGAGAAGAGCATGCTTACGAAAATAGAGAACAAACATGGATGTAAGTGATTAGTGGCATACATAAACTCAGGCCAGGAGTCGTATGTATCGGCAAGCATGCAAACATAAAACGTGACATTAATGAAAATAGAGTAACAGACAGGCAACAGTAACTTTGGAGGAGTACTGATAATCGGGGAGGAACCAGTCAATGCACAAAGTCAATGAGAACAGTAAGCGTTGGCATGCATGACAAGCAAGTCCACACAGTCAAGTTGCTGCAAAAGTCTGAGGCTCCATTTACCTTCGCTGTCAGACATGGCACCTTGCAAGTCATCCATGATGAATGCAATGTCTCGATCATAGCCACGCGTTCGCGACTCCTCCCTCATATGCTGCTGTACCTCGGGCAAGGAATGGCTAGACCCAAATTGGTCCCTGGAGTCAGCAGAGATGGGAGGGAGAGGTCCAGCTGAGGCTCTAGCCATGCCCATAGGCTGCCCCACTGGGCTCAGAGGGCTCTCCTCCTCAGAGTTCTGAGCCACAATGGGGATACGGCCCCGGCTTTGGCTGATTGGTAAGCTAGTTGGCTTTGCTCTGGCCACCCCAGTGGCAAATGCTGCGTCCAGGACCTCTCCCTCTGTTTTAAGTCTAAGTGAAGAGCTGGAAAGGTCCCGTTTTATAGATAGATCCAAGCCATAGACGGAAGAAGGGCGGGAGGAGGGGCGTGATGATGGTCGGGAACGAGAACCACTCGGGTAGGTCCCATCGTCCTGGGCAGAGGCTCTGATAGTAGATCCCAATCCAAGGGACTGGCCAAGATTAAGAGAACCAGCTAAATTGGCCCCCAGAGAGGACCCCAAGTATTTCTGCTGCTCAGACAAGTTCTTCCTCAGCCCGAACGTAATCTCATCCTGAAGCAACCTAGCCCTAGCTGCCAGATTGCTCACAGAAGAGGCCCCTGATCCCATGTAGCTGGCAAAGTCAGGCTCCAGGTCCCTACTCTCCTGAATTGGGGAAAATTTAGTGATCGCCTTCGGGTCTATTAGGGCCTTTTTGTTCTTCATCTGTTTTTGGTAAAGCACAGCTGCCGGCAGTTGTTTCGCAGCCTGTTTCTCAAGCGTGAGCCTGCCAATGCTATATTTCTCTCCTTTGGGAAAGTGGCGAAAGCTGCTGTCACTGGGGAGATACTGGGGAAGGCCCAAACCTGTTAAGTGTTCTAGCCCCTCTGTTCCTCGCCTGAATTCCTGCTTGATTTGGTGCTTCAGTAGTTTTATCTCATAGGGCTCCTCCATAGTGTCGTCCTCTCCTTTACCATAACCTTGAATACGAGATGTGCCTAAAAAATCTGCCACCTGAGAGGAGAGGAAGAAATCCATTGAACACATTCAGCAATATTTCGATAGAAAGTCACAAGCTCATTGTGTTTATTTTTATATCAATTAATGACAGTGTCTGCCCTGTTTCTTAATATAATAACATTATCCATTGAGCATTGCATATACTCGTGGAAAGAGAGATAGAACCATTGCATTTACCTCTGCTGTGCGTCTGACTTCTGCTGCCCTGAGTAGCCTGTCTGCCTTGGACAACTCCTTGTCCGGCAGGTTGAATCCCGATCCCAAGCCAGTGTTGCTCAGTCCCGTTGAAGCCTTGGTGAGCTCCCCTATGTCCTCTATCAACACATAGTTCCTGGCATTGTGGTGGTCAATATCAGCATAGAATGAATCAGCTGAAATACTGGACATGGGGCTGGAGGCCATGCTTCTCTCCTCTATCCCTAGCCTCAAGTCCAAGTTGCCATATTTGCCCCCCAGGTGAGCTACTCCATAGCCACTTTCTGAAGAGGTTGGTACAATGAGTAGCGGCTGGTTACGTATGACTTCATAATTGGTGGTGATTTTAGGCTCTAAATCAGACAGGGTGGTTTGCCTCTGCTTACCCTGCTGTAAGAGCAGAGCATGCTGGTAACTACCTGACTGAGACTGGGGATGGGAGAGGGACAGAGTTGGGTAAGGAGAAACCTGTTGGTGGTAGAGGGACTGCTGCTGGTATAGGTTCTGTTGGGTGTAGTGACTGGTGGTTTGGGTCTGGGGGACGTACTGGGCATAGTGGGAGTAGGGACTAGTCAGTGTGTTGTACTGGGAGTCAGCTTCTGTCTGTGGGGGGATGAATTGGTCGAATTCAGACTGGGGGGCAGTCCTTGGTCTCTCCAGGCCATCGCCCCTACTCTCTCTGATGTTGCTAACTTCACTGTCTGACATGTAATCTCTTTCCTCTGCTACCCCCTGGAGATACGCCCTCTCTCGCTTCTCTCTCTCCTTCAGCAGAGCCTCTTTGCGCCGGTTGATACCCATCTCCAGGTACCTGATGAGAGAGACAGACAGGTATTGCGTTACAATTCAAACGCAGACCTTGGGACTTATAATAATCTGGTTTCTCACACGTTGGTACCTCTTACTATGTGTGAGTGTGGAGAAGTCTCACTGAGTGATGTCAAGGCAGCCTTTTAGCCCATAAGCTATCAGGGTAAGGGGGAATCATGTAGATGCATTAGGAATAATGATTGCAGGAGAGGGGTGAACGCAATGAGTTGGAATCAAATCAAGACATGATAATTACTTGGTAACATTAAATGTTATTTCATTAATGTTACTTGGTCTGAACAAAGGCAAAAACCATTAAGTGTGTCGATGTTAAATCCATAGTGTCATAGTTACCGAAGCTTGGCATCTATCTCTTTCTCCTCTTCATCGAGCTCAGCCTGTTTCTTGCGGAGTTTCGAGGATTCCCTTTCCACCAGATCGAGCTCCTTGTCAATGTCTTGCAAGATCTTTGCTCGAGCCATCGTTGTGCTGCGGGCGAGTCGGCGACGCGCAGAGTTGGTGCTGTAGCCGGATCGTCCTAACATGGATTCGTCCTCCGGGGGCGGGTCAGGTAGTGTTCGTTTTACCTTCTTCCCTGTGCCAGAGGGAGAGCCTCGACTCTAAAACATAAGAAAAAATTAAATCCAACAATTACTGGAAAATACTTTAAACACTTACTTTGACATATCTGTATTCATATATGCATTGCATAAATAATGATGAGACAGTTGGCACTTACAGAATAGCCATCTCCATGGTATCCACTCATCCTGTCCTCGGTGGTTGGACTCAGAGATACAGGATCAGATAGAGACTTTTGACCGGTCCTCAATATCCGAGGACCAGAGGAAAATCTATTTGGGTCAGCTGTTATCATTCTCTGTCCTCCGATTGACTTCTCCGGAGACAAAGGGGAGACTGTCGTGTAGAAAACTTTAGACTTCGAGGGAAGTTCTGCTGTTAGGTGTGTGCTGTAGCCCAGCTCAATAGGCGTGTGCCGTCTGTCTGAGTCTGTCTGACAGCTCAAACTGCCGCCTCTCTGAGAGTTCTCCGGAGCTGAAATATGCTTGATGATTTCCACTTTGGTGTCCATCTGCACATTTGGGCGTTTGATTGTTCCGGAGTGGTCAGTCTGGACAGATATCTCTGCCACTGTCTGGATAGCAATGCTGGAGACCTTAGAGCCGCATCTCCCATCGCTGCTATGTTTTCGAGAGCGCCGTCGAGCTTTTGTGGGGGCATCATACTCATCTTGGTCCTCATCATCAGTCTGACCTGAGCTGTCGTTATTTCTCTTGCTCTTTTTCCTCCTTCCTACAGGCTGTTTTTCTGCCGAGTCTTCATCATCTGTTTGCACTCCACTATCAATTATCTTTTTCCCAGTGTCCTGGTCAGCCTGAAGCTTATTTAGAGTAGTAACCCGGCTCTGGGTTTCATCAAACTGCGTCCCAGCTGACGGAGTTGTAGACTCATCTTTGACAGGCCAGTACTGGCCACTGTCCCCTACTCCTGCATATTTAGCCTCAAGCAGGTTTCCTGTGGTGCCAGTGTTACCGTAGTGCTCATCTAACTGGCGCTGGAGCTGTAGTTGGAGATGTTGGATTTGTTGCAGCTGCTCTTTCTGTTGGGCGTACGTCTCCTGCTGGGCAACCATGTGGGCATGGTGCTCTTCCTCCTGCTGCAGGAGAAGCTGCTGTTTCAGAGCCTGAAGCTCCTCAAGCTCCCTTTGGACCATGATCTGTTCTTGTTCACGGTAACGCTGGATCTCCTGCCTTTCCCACTCCAGCTCCTCGGCAAGACATAGTTGCTTAAGTTTCTCCAACTCCAGAAACTCCCTCTCCATTTGATACTGGGCCATCTTTGTGTTGTCTAAGCCGGGGAATATTGGGGAGGAAGCCAAGGCATCGAGAGAAGCAGCAATTGCTTCTAGAGTGTTGTCTGAGTACATTTCTGGATAGCCTGTTATAATGTCAGCTAAAGCTGTGGGGAGGAGCTCCTTCGATAGCCCTGTGTCATAAGGAATTATCTGTCCAGGGTCTGTAGAGGGAATAAAGCCATATGGGTGTGGTACCGACTGGTTTTGGACTGTCGATGTAGGTGTAAAGGTGGTGCTAAAGATTGAGCCTGGTTGAGTTGTAATAGCATAGGTGGATGGAACAGGGGCAGCGACTGAGGAGTAAACTATTCCATCTGATGTTCTCAGAACACTGGTTACTCCGAAACCAGCTGCAGGGACCTGGGAGTATGGATCAGTGGTCATCCCAGGGTATGCTCCAGTTGCTTTGTTAGTGTAGTCTAGAGCTTTACCTGTCATAATAAGTGCAGAGATATTGATTTTACTTGAGCAAATGCATTATAAATTCAGACAACAAATGGTATACTGTAAATCAGTGGAAGGTCATGCAACAATGATTTTAGTTTTACATGCAGACAAGATTTGTAGTCAATGTGGCTAGCAAGATGCATAGCCAAAGTATTGTGGGAGCACACGCAGGCACATGCATGCATCTGTATGAAGACAAAAGAAAAACAAAGAAAGAATAAGCAGCTGTTAATATTAAATGACAACATGCATGTAAAAAGAAACAAAGCAAAATATTCAATACAATATACAAAAGGGACAACAGGACATGCATAAATATATTAAATCGACTGTAGATGATAGCATGGAAGTAAAAACATGAAAGCATGCAGAGATATTCTGAGAGACTCACCAGGGGAAAGTTTAGTGGCAGTGAGGTCTATGGCACCATCTGAAGATCCACTAATGTATCCAAAGTCATTCTTGGAATCATAGGAGAACAGCTCCGCCTCAGTCAGGTTGGTCTCGGACATTGACGCTTTTATACCATTCGTTCCTTTAACACCATACATCCCAGCATTTTCATATTGGTAGTGGTCATCTCTGTAGCCAAAGCGATTGTCAGGCTGGCTTACAACCGGTGGCAGTGTCCTGCAGCTTCCTGTAAATGGTAGTTTGTAAATGACATCACAGCATACATTCCGCCGACTTGCTGTAAGGTCGACTGGAGTCCCGTCGTCTTCTACAACGGTTGTCACCACTCCTGGGCTTGTGCTGGATAAAGCCACCATAGCTCTCACTGGTCTGTAGTTTGACAGATCCATTGCCCCTGTTGCTTCCAGAGAAATTGCAGGACCTCCATTGCTAATAGCAGCTGGGGCCAAAGTCACCGGTTGTTTGATTTCAGAAGACACAAGTCCTTCAAAGGAAAGATTAATGGGAATGTCCTGAGCTGTGGATGCTACGATGTTGACAGGTTGAGAATTCACAGGCTTGTAAACAATTTGCGCCAGTGGTTCAAATGGTTTACATGTAGTCAGAGACAGAGGTAATGATGTCGCTGGGCCCTGTAAATCTAGAGGTTTCTCAGCTGTAGTGCTGTTATATGAGGCAATGGTGGCTGTGCACGTGACAATTGTGATACTGTCAGTGACGACTGATAATGTAGTTGAAGGGGTGATTTCTGGACTCAGATTTATTATCTCAGGCTGCACTGCTGTGATTTGACGCCCACTAGAGTCACTTGAGTAAGACTGTCGACGTGAGTCAGGTTGTGACAAGTCCATGCCTTGGTCAGTCATCGTTAACGCAACCTTCCCAGTTCGTAAATCAATGACATCACCAGGATATATTATCTTTCCATTTTGCTTTTGCAGAGGTTGAACCTTAGCCATGTCTGGCTGTATAGTGATTGCCACACTAGGTGGAGTCACTTGTGGAAGTCTTTCATGGACAACAGAAACGGTGGTTCTCTGGACCTCTGTGGTGACAACCTGAGTGACCAAGTTAGGCAGCCTTTCGGGGGGTTGACCAGAAGTTGAAATTGAGGAATACATGTGACTCATACTTGAGACCACCTTCTCTGCTCCCCGGATCTCTTGGCTCTCGATAGACTCTTGTTGAATTTGAGTTATAGTGACCGGAGTCACAGAGACACCCTGAGGAATGTCCTGTACGTTGGGCACTGAGGTTCTCCTGCTGTAGGCGTCAGTGGTTATAATCTCAAGAGGCTGATCATACTTTGACGAATAAGTCAACACTTGTGGTTGTTGATCTAAGGAAGATATTGATTCTCTCCTGTAGGGAACCTGAATGCCAAAACCCTCCATGGCAATTTCTTTTTCAGCTGGCATGTTCACAACCTGTGTCAACATTATGGGTTGTTGCATGGTTATGGAAGCTCTCCTGGTGGCAGTGTAAGCCTCAGTTTGAACCACCTGTGTGGGCATATCATATTCTGCAGGATAGAATGTCTCACTTGATGTATATATTGGCTGTACTATGGATGATATGGATGTCCTCCTCCTACTTGTGGTTTCCTCGGTTGTAATAATTCCCATTGGTACAGTTGATGGTATTGCAACATTCTGTGTTATTATCTCGGTGGGTGTCTCAAATTCAGGCTGCATTGCTAGGACCTCCAGAGGCGGTGTTGAATGTGGAATAGCTGGGGATGTAATTGCTTCGTAGACCTGAGGTATGTAAGTGACTTCAGGTACTTCTGGCTGGACTGGCATTTGTTGTGCTTCCATCAAAAGAGGTGTTACTTTGGGAATGACAGGAACAGTTACTGGCATGAAATGAGTTACTTCAGGCATTGTAGTGACTTCAGTTGGTACAGGTTGAGGTTGTGGTACCAGAGGTGCCATTGTTGGTATTCTAAAAGCAGTATCCATTGTAATAACCTCAGTGGGAGATTCAACCTTTGTAGGAACAGTTACTACCCCGGCTCCAAACTGTGGTTGATGCATGAACAGCTGCTCAGTCACCACAGGCAGAACTTCTGGCTGTGGCACTGATGGGAGTTCAGAAAGGATACGAGTACCTGCAGGTAATACGTGGTCCACCATTTCTTCAACTACCACATGTTGCTCTTGAGCAGGAATCAGCTGCGTAAATTCAGGCATTAACGATGGAATATAGCCCTCAGTGGCAATGGCATCCGTAGACACATCCTGTTCTTTCTGAGGTATTTCTATGTGGGTTGAGGCCACTTCAGCTGGCATATCCTGGAGAGCGACTGTATCAGGCTGCAGGCATACAACAACTACCTCATGTAGTGGTGGTGGTTGCACAGGTGCAGTTGGTACGGGGACCTGAGGAAGTGCAGCTTCACTTGGAATCTCCGGTGGAGCCATTATGACCTGAGGAGCAGATGGTGCTGCCTCTGCTCTTGCTGTGGCTTGGACTGTTAGAGGTTGAATAACAACCTCTGGCTCTGGAGGCATTGTGATGACTTCAGATATTATTTGAGCCGGAAGTGGCTGAGTAACTGGCTGTTGTTGTTCCACATATGGTTTCTTGATTGGTAAAGCTGCACTTTGTAATTTAATGGGTGTGTCCTGACTTGATGACACCATGACAACATCAGCCACATGCGGTGGTGGTGGTTGTATCACAGATGACACAGGGTCTTTCCTGGTTTGTACAGTTACTACCTCAGCAGTCGCTACTTGCTCCACTGCTACAGTCACAGGTACTTGTATTGGAGGTGGGTGCCTTATCGTGGGTACAGAGGCTCTTCTAACTGTAGCCTGTGCTGAGTATACTTCAGTGGCTGTTTTCTGCTCCAAGGGCGTGGTTTGTACCCCCGACACTTTTGCAGGGGGGATGGACCCACGTCTCACAGGTGCCTGTACTGTTATACTTTCTGTTGGTGAGCCAGGCTCAGAAGGAAGCGTTATCACTACATAGGTTTGCAAACATTTGGCATGTCTAGGGGACAAAGGTGACCTTGTGGGGGATGTCGGCTTGGACTCGACAGGTCGCGTTATGCTGAGTGAGAGAGCATTTGGAGGTTCTTTTGTCCTTGGCAATGTTGCAGCTTTGGGACCAAAAGGAGGAGGCGGCGGCCTAACACTCTCTCCTGGCTTGTGACTGAAAACTAATCCAGCTGGAATTGATATTGGCTTTGGTGGTATGGGCGGGGGAGGCTTTGCAGCTTGACCATGACTTGCTGATACTGGGGTAGATTTTGGATAGACAGTTGGCTTGGGTGATGTAGGAGGAGGTGTATCTGCCACTGGTATTTCAACTGTGTCTGCAGCTTTTGCCGCTGCCATAGGTTTAGGTGGGAGTGGCGGAACTGAAGCTACTGGCACTGTTGACACATAAGTGGATGGTACAGACTGCACTGCAGTGGGTACCCCTGAAACCCTATCTGTGGCTATTTGAGAAGTGTTGGTCAGAGACACAGTGGAAGATATAGACACTGCTCTAGTTTCATCTTGCGGGGTTCTTCCAAGCAGAGATAGGTTTTCTCCACTTGGCACTACAATGACTACATGCCCATGCCTGTTTGGTGTCACTATGTGAGGTACAGCCACATTATCTGGTTGGTCTTCCATTCTTGGTTGTATATCCACTATTATGGACTGCATTGGCTGGCCATCAACTGTGGTACGTGTCGTTACAGTAGTGGTCACAGCAGGTGACTTTTCTGTGTTGGTCTCAGGTAATGATACCGATGTGGACCTCGGTGGAGGGGGTGGTGGGACCTTCTTTTTAACTATAGTAGTAGATGTTGGAGAAGATCCAGGCAATTGGGCTGGGACAACCACTGGGGTTACTGATTGCACAGCTGGTAGTACAGGTACTGAGTGTACCACTTTGGCTTGGGCTTGTGCAGGGGTTGTTATTAGTGCTGAGACTGGTAGGGGAGTTTGTGCAGAGACTGGAGATGTAGTTGAAACAAGGTCTGGCATCTGGACTACGACTGGTCCAGGGCAGGAGGGCAGAGACATGGCAGTAACGAGTGGTGTTGTTTGGGCTGAGACAACTGAGGGTGATGGACTTGGAGCTGACGATTGTATGATGGATGGTGCCTCCATTGGCACCTGAGACGGAGATGAAACTAAGTCCGGCATTTGAACCACAACAGGTACAGTAGACATCTCCACTGGGGCTTGAGTTGGGAACGTGGTTGTCGGAGGCTTTGCTTGGATTGTTGCAGTTGTCTGAACTTTGGATGGATCTGATACCACATCTGGTATTGTAACTATAACTGCTGTTACTGCTGCACCTGTGACAGGTGATGGTGATGAGACATCTGAGGGCAACCTGGTTCCAAATGAAGCTGGAGGTGTTGGTGTAGACAGTGGAGTTGAATCTGATGACAGAGATGTTTGAGCCTGGAATGGTGATGAAGACGTGGCATTAGAAACTAAACTTGAATCCGGAGTGGCTGGGGAAGTTGGTGGTGACACTGGCGATACAGGAGATGGTGTAGAGGTGAGTTCTGGGGCTGATATTGGAGTTGGAATAGGTTTGGCCTCTGGAATTTCACAGACCACACAGATAGGTTCGACGTCATTAGTTTCAGATAAGGTTGGACTAATGGACTGGTCTTCCTTTGTCTCAGACTCATCACTGGGGGTGATATCAGAGGAAATACCAACACCATACTCATCGGCAAGACTGTCATCCTCCTCTTCCCCAGACGAACACTGGGTGATCTTGAGGTCTGGAATTGGGAATAAGGCTTTTCTGAGGGCAGGATCTTGAGGGATCATTGGCCTGATAAAACTTACAGATCCACTGGGAGTACTGGGAATAATCGTCACCTCTGGGCGCTTGGGGGGTTCAGTGGGGCGGGGGGGAGCAGGCCTTTTCTTTTTCTTTATCGAAACGTCAGCGGAAGTTTCATTGCCTGAACTCGGTATATCAATTTGCGCACCAAGAAATGTCTCATCTGTGGGCATGGTTACCACACAGGTCTCAGCAACTAGAGGAGACCCAGAGACTGATGCCTCTGACGGGGAACTGTCCATGGCTGTCTGAGCCTGCTGAAACTCTTGCTCTATCATCATCAGTTCTCTTTTCTTCTGCATCATCTCCTCATACACCTCTTCTGGTGACCTCAGTTTTTTGAGGGATTCGGAGCTTGTCATCTGCCTGGGCTCCTCCTCCTGAGATTGAATCATCCTAAGATCCGGCTCCTCTACCAAGGATTCATAGAGGTAGTCCTCGATCGCCATCCCTCCATAGAGTGGCTCAATATCAGGAGGACTCTCACCTGGAATCGCTTTGGTCTTCTGAATGATTTCCTCGTAAGCTTCCTCGGCGCTCTTCAATGGCTTTGTCACAGTCTCTGTCTCTCTATTATCATATGGAATCACTGTTGGAGAAGGCTTTCGTCCCCTCTGTACAGCCTGTTTAGCCTCCGGTTCCATTTCTATACTGCCAAGGTACTCAGAGCCTGACGTTCTGCTGGATTCATCAATCACAGTGACCTGCTTCAGATCCTCTGAAGAGGAAATTTCTCCATCTTTGTCTTTCCCAAACTTTTCATCCTCAGATGAATCTTCTATCGTCGGTAAAGGCTGGGTCTGTTGCCTGTGCTTCCCCTTTCGATGACGCTTGTCTCCACTGACTTTCTTGTGACTGGGGCTGCTATCACTGTCCTCTTCGAGAGACGAGGCTGAAGTGGGGGAAGATCCAGGAGTAAAGCTCGATACCTGGACACTGGACGATCCCTTTGACAGGGATTCTGTTAAGCTCTCGACTTCCTCATCAGTGCTTTGTCTCTGTCTAATTGCTGGAACTGCTTTCTTGAAAGTGGTGCGGGGCATGACTGGAGGCACATCATCACATGTTGCAATGTCCGTTGTTGGAACTTTCATTGCAGTATTGTTGTCAATGCCACCTTCTGTAGACAGGGATTTCGCTGTCACTGTGGCGTTATCTTGGTCCGCTTCCTCGGTGATGTCCTCATTTGACAAAACATTGTCTTTCTCCTCTTCCGAAAGTGACATTTCTTCATCACCCATCCCCAAAATCTGTTTCCTGATAAAATCCTCATCTTCAACCGATGAGTCAGCGCTTTCAGTTTTGAGGTCCTCACTGCTGGAGGAATCCTGCGTCACTTTTAGCCTCCTCTTCTGATATTGAGGCGAGGGTGTTGGTGTGAGCTCACTTCCACTGCTCTCATTCATTGCGTGGATACTTAAACGCCTCCTCTCAGTTTTGGCTTTCTCATCCACTGGCATGGCTGGTTCTGTGTTTTTATCACTTCTCATTGTGTGACTAACCACCGGTTCGTCCTTTGATTCCTGTGATATGGGTAAAATCTGGGGTAGATCTTCATCATCATCCTCCTCTTTTTTTGTTTCTGACTTTGAAGCCATTGCTGGGATGATCTGCCCAAGGGTTAGGGAAAGCTTTCTTTCTCTCACTTGCTCTTTTTTGGTCTCCTCTTGGTCCTAGAAAAAAAAGAAGAATACAGTAACAGTTGTTTTTTGTTTACTTTCTAGAAAAGACGGTTGGCAAATTTGAAAACAATTGAGTTGACTGAAAAATGTATGAATTCCATAATTCAATAATGATGAAAAACCTATTTCAAATGCTTTACATTTGCATTTGATGATGAACGCAACTCTATTATTCGTATATATATTTATATACATATTTGTTTTTTTTTCATGTTATATTAAGTTTTTTTGAATTGTATCATACTATATATTTCTCTGGATAATTGAAAAAAAAATCATTTTTATGAGAGGATCCAGACTTACCTTTACACCAATGGTTTTTGTAGATGCTGGAGCTGGGGTGACATCAGTCTTCTCTACCTCCTTATTTGTCACTTCTGCCACTGGTTCTTTTTTTGTGCTTGTTTGCTCCTCACTTGGCTGCACAGATCTTGTTGGTTCTGTCTGTTTGACTTCATCATAGGGCTTTTCTTTCTCTGTAATTACTGTCTGTGGAGTGGTGCGAGGCTTTGTTTCACTTCCCGGGACAGCTCCTGTCACAGCATCCTCTGGAGAGGTGGATACAATTTTAGCCTCGGTAACTGGGAGAGAAGATACTTCAACTTTGACTTTTGCAGGTTCGGATTTTTCAGATAAGAGAATTTCAGTCTTGCGTAACTCCACTTTTGCTTCTTTTTCTTTACTTTCCTCTGGTACAATTTGGGGGAGATCTGCAATTGGCACGTTGGATAACACTGTCGGCTGCTTTACATCTGCAGCAGGTGAAACTTCCTCTTCTGTGGATGTGACTCTGGTCTCCTGCTTGATTTGAGCGACGGCATCTGCAGGCTTTGTTTCCACCTTGACAGATGGAGGTTCCATCTTTGGGGTTGTCGTCGGTGCTGCTTTGACAGGAGCAGGTTTGGTCTGTGAAATTGCAACTGCAGGTGTAGCCTCTGCCTTTCTGATCCCAGGTGCAGCCTGGATCTCTGGCTTTGCAGGTACAGGCGAGGGTTGGGGTGTTTTCTCTGAGTCTCCAAGCTGTCCCGACAAAGCCCTTTGAGTCTGGCAGTTCAGACACAGCCACTCCTTCTGTAAGCAAACACACACACCAAGTGATTAATAATCAGACCATATTTGATAGTTTTAATGCCATATATTCATATCTAACTTTCAACTGTATTCAGTTGATGCTGAATCAGCATTTTTGCACGTTTTTAATTAGATCTCATAATTCATAAATTTGCCTTGAGGGTATGTTATGATGAAGACATGTTGTGCTACCAAGTCAAGCTAACTTTGGGCCTGTATAGAGATGGATACCGTAGATATTACTGGCTACACAAAATGCTAGAAACAAGTTTATCTTGCTGGTTAAATGTTATTAAAATGTCACATTTAATTATTTGCTTTTGGTAATTCGTCCAAGTATGAATGATAAAAGAAATTGAAAACCAACATCCTTTGGTCTGGTAACTTCTCTTTGTATTAAATGGCATCATGATCCCTGCATAGGGGGCATCAATGATAATTTGTTATGAAAACATAGTAAATCGTGATATGTGTGCTTTACAATAACATATTGGTATGCCTTACAATGAATGAACTTTTACACCATCAATGTTACTCCTTAGTCGAGTAAAATCTTAGCATTCACATCACACAATCATTAAAATAACCAAAACAGTCACCCAGGAATATAAACATCATTCTAAGTAAAAGCTCATGCTTGTTGCTATCACACGAGAACTTGACGGCTTGCAGACGATCGGCATAAAACGCTTACCTTGCAAAAGAGCTAATCACATTTTACACAAGCAGTGCTATTACTTCATAAATCAGCCCTCTGAAGACACAATCCCTATCACATCTAAGCCCCATTAAAGAACAGCTAAGGAGAGGAGGAGGAGGAGGAAGAGGCACAGGCTCTCAACAGACAAAGCAGAGCATCTGTAGCAGCCTGGCAGACTGAGAATCACAGCAATGCGCCTGCCTCTGCAGAGCCGGGGCAGAGGAGGAGGCTGCATCGCAATACACATCCGGTTTGTTAATATTAAAAAAAGTTTCTTTCATCCACTTGTATAAGAACATCGTCAACACAGAGCCAGAATACATTACAGCCGCACTGATGCGCATGTATCTGGACGTGTCCTCAAAAACACACATTATCTTAGAGATTAGCACCGGTTCAGGATGCAGTGACGTAAATGACTCGAAGTTCACATGCACATGTGCTGTAGTCGAGCTTTAATGAGTGATGTAATCTGCCCTCTGTCATACGCTGGCTTAAGCGTGTGCTTACAATCCAGCTGTTCTGGTCATCTCATCTCAGTTCATATAAACAAGCCAAAAATATCACACTGCTAAGACCCCGCTGCGATTATAGTTCTAAGAAGACAGGCAAAGGCAAATATAATAACGATATAAATATACATCAATTTCCTTCCTACTATGAGTTGTTAAATTTAAAAGCACAATTTGTTGCATTACTGTAAAATCCTCTCCCCTTCTGTGGTCATGTTAACAAGTACACTGTGAAAGCCCTGGTATTAATACTGCATTTTAATGTTTATTATAAAGGTCACAGATAAAGCAGGAGCTGTACATGAGGACATGACATTTTGAAATATATTCATTCTTCCTAATGACTAACATCCCTATTCCAGTGTGTGCAAAGCTGGAGTTGTATTTAAATTGATTCCTTATGGAATAAAAATCAAATAATAATACAATAAATAATAATAATAATAATAATAATAATAATATATTTAAACAATGACATATTTTACATATGTCGACTCTATGAATTAGTATTCTAGCTTTTTTATTGTTTTAAAATTGCTGTTTCACCCTATAATAGAATATTACAGTGATTTGAAAAGTTAAAACATGTTTATATTAGAAAAGTTAGTTTTATTGTCATATGTGATGAAATCTATATTTAGAAATGTTTAGAAAAATACATAAATAGAACAATATTCAAATTATTGCAGATTTCAAAATGTTGTAACAATTCAACATATAACAATATATATTATATGATCAATTCATGTGATGTTTTTGTTCAGTGGTGATACAGTCAGGAATATGATCATCCTATTTGCTCCCCATGCTAGTAAACAAAGCCTCACCAGCACAGTGCATGATGCTGATAATCATATAAACCAATGAGGCATTCACCCCTCAGTGTCATATGATCCGACACCAGCTGTTTAGCTTTGATAAGTGACCAAGGTACTATACAGTATTATTTATGTTTCTTGGTGAAAATTATTCAGTTGTGGTTCGGAGCATTAACCATTTGTCAAAGCTAGACATTCCCACACCTCTCTCTCTCCTTCTCTGTCGGGCTTGCAGGATGCAATCACAGCTAATAACAAATTAGCTCCTATCACATGCATATATGCTTATCTGCTAAATCAAATCTCCACCAAGGCCACAGACGAAATGTAATCACCTGATGTATAAGTAATCTCACAGTGCAGCTCCTCTCACTTTCTGAATGATCTCATATCGACGGTGAAATGGTTTTATGAAGCGACACTATATTTATAACGCAGAAAATTACAGTGAAAAGATGATTTAAAAGAATAGATTGGAGGTTCTTTGTAAACACCATCCTGAGACAGCATACCCATATATTTGGGATGATGTGATGTATAATGCTTAAAGGAGCTTTACAGGAACTTTTTCCAAATATGGTTGTTTACGTGACAACTGTAGCAGCGAGGAGATATGCTGCTTATAGGGTAGGCACACGCATCGTTCCCAATTGCATTTGTACCCAACTGCATGGGGGGCATGGTGTGGCTGAGGGGTTAGGTACAGGCCCACCCTCTCACCATAGGGTCGATGGTTTGATTCCCTCCACCCTCCTGTAAATGATTGTGACTACCTTTCACGCACACACTTGCGCGGTGGTGCTCGCTCCGGTTCTTCGAATGCCAACCAGTGAGCTCTAACCGGGGAGACCGACTGACAGTGCCTCTTAGCTGCAGTGGGAGTCCCAGCCACTTGTGGGTTGGTTCCATATTAGAGCTAACTAGCCAAAGACACAGTCAGAAAGCCTCACACAGCATTTTCTGCAGAGAAGTGATGAGGCAACCGAGTAAGTCGGGGAATGTCCTCCTTTGCTTTTTTCGAGAAATGTGAGAAAATGGTTACCTTTAATTTTAATTCATCTGCAGCCACTGAGGATATGTGCACAGATTGTTTTGAAGCCTCAGGGTTGGCAACAAAACTCATGTTTACTTAAGTCACTTAACTGTGCCGTGCATTCTCCCACTCTAATTCCGCTTCCCTCTGTCAGTTTGAAAACACAAATTAGCATCAAACATCATCTACAGATGGATTCCTGAGTGTTTTTCCACTTCTATTACAACCCCCCCCCCTCCCCCTTCCTGCACTTTGGTTTCCTGCTCTTCCCCTCACACCTCTCCATGGGCTGGTATTACTCGGGTCCTCGCCTCTGCAGGACAACTGACCTTCCTTCAGTCGAAGCGAGAACAGATGGAAAGTAGCGTGCAAGTACACGCCATGTATTACAGTTCACACGATAACTGATTCAATTTGAATTCCTAAACAAACTACAGAGG
>JAFBJT010008235.1:0-17101 GCA_016785325.1 Chascanopsetta lugubris | reverse complement strand
GACCTTAAAACATGTTGGACATCAAAAGATCAGCCTGCTCTGCGCTGAGCCCTCGGATTCTTAGGAGACAGTCAAACTGCTCCGTTAGAGGTGGGCAGAGAAGAATGGGAAGAATGCTTGATCCCCGTTCGACAGTGTGGGCTGCACATAATCCTCGCCACAGACTATACAAGAATCCGGTTACAGTCACATGCATGCAGGTTTTTTTTTTTTTTTTATAGGGCAGCCTCTTCTTCTCATTCTGAGGCCGTATCCCAGATGTTTCTGCATCTGTGTGATTTTAAAAACAAGCAACAGTGAGGAAGGGAGGTGGGTGGGGGGGGGGGTGCGTAATGGCCACTCCCACACCCGCGGGCAGCAGGATGTTACAATGTTTGCCAATCTTGTTTTCCCCTCTTTTGAGTCTTACAATTTCTCCTCGGGTGAGTGAATCAAAACTCATTCACACAGACCAAAGCTTACTCTAGAATCAGCTGATCAATCCAGAAATGGCTGTTTATAGCGACACCTGTGGCACTGACGTGAAGTGAAGTGCAGCTCACCATCTCGGGCATCAGCTCGCCTCTATGCCACCAACAAAGCCGGTAACTGGTCGTGGAAGCCTGCACCCACCAAAACCAGAGCTCAGCCAACAATGCAGTTTGCAAGTGGGAGGAGCTTTAACAGTCCGAACCACAGCTAGTAAATCTCATTGGCAATCACCGATGTGGCTCCAAGCCAGAGCACAAGCATGAATGGGGAGGGGTCAATTTTCGAGCACTCACAGCCTGTTGCTTGAGTATCAGAGAGAGCTAGCTAAATGTGCGCACGTGAATGCACACGTTCTGTGCATCGAACCAATGTAAAATTCCTCGGTAAGTGCAAACATAGGTATTTATGATTTATTTTCATTTTTGAATTGATCCATTCTCAAATTGGCATTAATCAAAAAAAAGTTGCAGAGTGCACCTTTAAAGTTAAACTTACACGCTAAAAACACAGGGAGAAGCCGTCAATTCAAAGATTAGAGAGAGAGCAGTGGATGGCATGAGGCGGGGATTGTGACAATGCAACAAGTCCATTCACGTATATAGACAAGAAAAAGTGATTTTACACAAAGAAGTTGTCTGATGCACCTTTTGCAGGAGAGAAAATACCACACAGAAAAAAGCCTGGAGTTCTCTTGAGTAACCGAGGATGTTTTGGGGGGAAAAATGAGAAAACGCCGCTCGGTCAATCACGGAATGATTGAGGACGTGGCGACCGTGTGCGAAGCCATTCGGAAAGGAAACAGGAGGAGGTAATGGATAAACAGTGATCACGTCGAGTCCTCCAGATTGGGAATGTTGGTATTTACAGTGTGACACTGAGGCAACAACAGCTGTATTACTGCCTGTCATTTTATGCAATATGCATTTGGCTGCGGCACGGCTCCAATTACCTCATTCTCACGGAGGAGGACAATGGAGTGGATTCTGCAGCAGGAGCAGGAGCCACTGTCACGTATTGTATTCTATTAAGAACACTGAGCATGGTGTTGACTTATTTTTCCCCCTGAATGGCAAACTAATTGACCTATATGCCACCGCGCCGCACCGAGTCATGGTGTAATACTGTATCTGTCACGGGTTCCCCCGCTTCAAACCTGCCACAGCCCTGCTTGAAATTCCAGGAGAGGACAGCTTTAATCTGCCAGGAGCCGAACCTGCGCCATCCCACCTCTGTCTCCCCCCGTTTCTGTCTTTGTCTCCCTCTCTTTGTCTCACCCGCCACCCCCTGCTTAGTTAAGCTCGCTAAGTGATAGGCCGTGGCATGAGCTCCTCCGTTCAAAAGACAGGCGCATCATTAGGGAGCTGAGGAGTGCGGCTCCTGCCCCCAGGGGAGGGATGACAGTCCGTCACCACCCCGGGGCTTTACCTTACTCCGGACTGTGAAAATCAAAGATGGTGCTGGGAGATTTGAATTAGAATGGGATGAAATGCTTTTCCTCCTCCATCCAGCCTTAATTCTGCCGTCGGACCATTTTGATGCGAGGATGATTTACTGTTGAGCAGCCGCTTCTGGATTAAGACAATTACAGAGAGTAAATAGAACGCAGTGAGGTGGCACGTTGCTGCTTGGGCCACAGTCAGCCAAATATGGAGGAGTAAACATATTGATAATTCACAAGACCTTTAGCTCGGAGGAGAGATTGTGCAAAATGTCACGCAGGAAGACAACTTCTTCTTTGATTCTGGCTTTTGAGGATTGCCTTGAGTTTGCAGTTCTGCGTCTCGGCGGTAACCTTGTTCTGTCAGTGCCATGGTTCTGCTCCGGCTCCTGTCAGGTGCGCTGTTGATCTGCTGCTATTTATGCCAAACAAAGACGCTCGTTTTCCGACTGAACCCCCGCAACGCGCAAAAGCAGAAGTTTTTGGATCGCAGACCTTGAATCACTTTTGCTATTGTGCGGCTCCCTTCACTCCAATTACTCAATGCACTTACTGCACAGGCTCATACATATGCAAATACGTGGGGTATCGGGATGGAAGTGCGCGTATTGGTGACAATAAACTACACAAATCCCCATGTGGTTAACGAGGGAGTGGGGACACACAGGAAATGATGCGCTGATATAAATTTAAATATGATCTGAATGTGATGACTTCTTCTCTGCCGTCTCTGCACGCTCTGTGTCATTTATGAGCTAATGGTGCATTCACAGCTAAAGCTCCCATGCAGGCTACTTGGCGGTTTTACAAGATGATGCACTATTTAACCGAGGCAGATGCATAAATAGTAAGTAATGGTGAGGTTATATGGAGGTAATGATGCATTCCCTTTTACACGATTATAAACATAGTGCCTGTGATGCGAGGCTGATAAAAAAAATAATAATAATCGTGTGTACGAGCCATTCAAAGTTGTGATGTTGTTGCTGTTAACAAGTTACCTGATGTAGCCAGGTGGAAAATGAACAACTGGGCTGATTGTTGATTCAGGTCATTAAATCAAAGAAAATGACAGAACAATGCTAACCATTGCATTTAAAGGAATATTACACAGTATTTTCTCCTTAGATTGTAAAACCAGGGGTGTCAAAGATACGGCCCGGGGCCAGAACAGGCCCACGGGGGAAACAGGTGGTCACCGACAAATCCCATATACCTTCAAGACATTTGTCTGTACTGAACTGATAAATGTTTATTTTGATAGCTAATGGAAATTCATTATTTAAGGACAATATGTTGATAACAGGACACAAACGTCCAGCTCAGGTGTGATATTTTTATTGTTTATCTATGTCAGTGCACCATATATTTTTACCTTAAACAAATATCAACAATAAGTGGATTTCTTTAAAAAAAACACATTAACACACTTTCCAGAGAATACATAGCGCCAGTACCAAATGAAAATCCAAATTAATTTGAAAGTAATTCTGTAAGGAGATAGCTTTACTCTATTTCCCTAAAAACAAGGCAAAACAAAGCAAGGCAATTCCAAACTCATATTACAGCTTTGGCGGAACTATAAGATGGCTGTTGGAGTGGGTAAACATTATATGTTCCAATCATGCCGTATAAAAAAAGGTTAAAAAAGGTCAAAGGGAAAAAAAAATCAGAGGGAAAGGGAATTGCTCCCCCCATGTGGAACACAGCCCCTGAAGCACCTCATCATTAGCTCCACTAATAGCACTGCACCCTTGTAACATCACAGCCCACAGTTGATTAATGCACAGCAGGTGGTCAGTGGCATCCCCCAAACTCAGCCAGGTAATGCGGGAGCAACGCGCCAACGTTTTACAACCCATGCTAAAACCAATTACACCAGAGCCGCCCAACTGACCAGTCATCAGGGGCCTTAATGAGACATGGACCTGAGAGCAGGTGTATGAGACAGAGGCTGACGAGAGGAGCTGCAGCAGTGACGGTGAGAAACATGATGTGTGCTCTGATCTTTGCAGCATGTAAATCTATTCAACTATTTCAAATTAAAAAGACAAAAGCATGACCGAAATATGGATAAACAGTTCATTTCTACAATTTCATAATTACTTGCCTGTTATCGCTGTAACCTGCATCTTTGATTAATTCCGTCTTCCTTGTTGTTTTGGCATCTTTGTGTGTCACACCAATTATTCCCCTTTTTCATATCCCCATGCTAAATATTGTGTCAAGCCCGGCATTTAATTGAACGAGCCAGAGATTCAAAGTTTATCTATTTCTTGCGTTTGTCTCTTGATATCAGAGCATAAAAGACAAATAAAAACACTGAGGAACACGTCTTTTCCTGGGCAGCCGCTCGGCTTTGATCGCAATCTCTCACTGTCAGCCGCAAAGGTAACAAACTGTGAGTGAAGCAGACATGTTAAATGTGCCAGTATTCATGTAGAACAGCGCTAGATCAAGCAGAAGCTAGTTTATTTTCATTATTTTGACTTCAATATGTCGCTGCTTTACACACACACACACACACACACACACACACACAGGCGTGAACTGATGATTATACATGGGCTCATTAACATGGCATCATGCGGAATATTGTCACCTCTAGTAATTCATCATTATCTAGAGTTATTCACAAAGTTATTAATTAATCATTCACTTATTCATTAGCCTGTACATTATACAGATACTCATTAGCCTATACATTTTATACATGTTTATAGACCTATAACTGCGTTTGGATGCATTTACACCGCAGCCTACAAACATATGCACGCACGTTAAATGAGCAAGGAGTCCAGTGATACACAAACAGACACGAGTGTGAAGGCAGCGCCCTCACATTGGTGATTCTTGATTTAAGACATGATATGGTGGAACAGTGGGGATTAAAGGACCCCCCACCGTGTGATCCATTTTGGCTCCTGAACAGAAATGTGCTAGTCGGGCAGTGCTGCGCCTGCCTATACACATGGGAGTCTTTGTCAATGCTAATTGGCCAGCCTACCGACCGGCGAAGTGGAACACAGCTTCCCCAACACATCACGCCTTGTTTGTTACTGAGCAAAACCAAATGCTACTGCGCCCGTGGCTCTGTGCAAGCCACCGGCAGCCCTGGGATCTGACAGCAGAGTTTAACCTGCAATTTCCGTATGGCTACACGCGGCACAGCGGTCAGAGGGAAGTCATCAGTCTGCTGATTGCAGCCCGCACAGAGCAAAACCTCCAATTCTCTCCAGCACCGACTGGAAAACCTTAATTTTCCCGACACGCGATTCGTCTCAATTTATCGCGTGTTGTTTCCACGGAGAACCTATTAGCGCATTAACCGCGCGCTCATTCAGAATGCCACAAACGACGTTGAGCAATAGATTCCTCTGCCGCTATCCTGTTGTACCCCGTGTAGCTGTCAGAAGCTGCCTGGTGTTGGTAAGACGGCGAATGGCCCCATTTATAGTGTAGCGGTTCCTTTCTGTGGCATTTTGCCTCCTCCTGTTGTCTCGCCTCTCTTATTAACATGCACTTAAATTCCCTTTGTTCTCTCAAGTGCTCATTAAAGAATTCAGTGCCTTCTGATGTCTATAGTTTTACATAATTAGAACCCAAGAGGGTTCCACGTGTGCACTAAAGTTCTCCATTTGTTTTACTCCGCATTAGAGGAGCAATTTGTTTAATTTCTCTGGAGTTTAACCTTGCTGACTGTGATGGAAAAGCACCTGCAAATCTTGCATTCAGTCAGATCACTGGTGAGAGAGCACCGCCTGTGTGTGTGTGTGTGTGTGGTCTCCCTTGTAACATCTACGGGATATTATGCATTTCCACTGCGATCGTAGACATTTTATAATTTAGAGTACGAAAGCACCAGTGTTCTCATCTGAAAAGAGTCTAACACTAAACAGTTACACTCTTGGCTGAGACCATGCATTTATTTGGGAATGTGTATCTAGCTTGTTTTTGAAGACGTAGTAGTCTCTTGAATAACTCATAGACCTGTAATGGCATTCTTTTTTGAATGGAGCTAGCTTGAGCAGTTCTAAGTCACTATACATTTACAGTCACAGTCAAGCTATTTTGAGTTATATGAAGCATGACTTGGCTGTTTAGTAGGACGACTGATATGTCTGACTCCATTACAGGGTGGGTGGTGAATTGCCTCCTAACACCTTGTTTATATTGGACCATTTTCTCATTGACGTATCACATCACAAGCCAAATGAATATGTAGTTATCGCTAGCTAGAGGCAAACTTGTATTATGTAAAGCAATTTAGATGTTGTATAGGCACTTTATACTTTATTCATTTGAGATACATACATATATGCATATGATGAGGGTCTTATCCATGCATACTAGTGTTCACCGGCTTATACGTGCAGGAATTACTTTTACTCTGAATCCCATAATGTGGACGTTCAACCTTTTATTTTGAAATTTGATTCAGTATGCTTTCCACCTATGACTATATGAATATCTTTTTAACCTAAGTCATGTCAGCATACTGAGTGTAACTAGTCGAGCCCAGTATTTGTTGACAATCTCCACTGATTCTCACAGGGAGAGGCAAATGACAACAGCCCTGTTCATTGGAATTCATATGTCAACATAATACAAAACAGTATTATGCTAACAAGTAAACACAAAGTCTGAGACACTGAATTTTCCATGACTACCGTGTCAACATTACCCCCCCAACGGAGTGTGAACATCGGGATACAGAGACACAGTCTCACATAGTCCATATATTACCTATGGAAGTCCGAGCCTGTCTTCTAAATGCTACTGACACATATCTTATGTGTTCAGAGTGGTTTGCAGTATATTATTTGCCATTTGCAAACATCTACATTAAACTAATGAGGGTTCGATGTCTTGCTCATAGACACTTGGTAGAATGGGATCAGACCTACATGCGCACGTTTATCTCCAAGGCTCTATAAGACCCTTATTGACACCACAGACATTTAAAATGACATTAATCTGTGCATCAAACTCTCAAGCTACTTTACTATTGTCCTATTTTACAGTTTACAGCGGTTTATCCTTCAGAGGTACTTATACCGTGCTCATCACGCCATCGATCATCCCGTTTAAACCCCAGTGCCACGCGACTACAGACCCAGAGTCAAACACCATTCGTCTGCCAGACCCCTCGCGCTGCGAGGAGGATCCGCGCGCTCACTGGATCCGTCCCCCAGGAGCCATTAATTTCTTAAGCCAATATTACAGACTCTCTGCTCGGCAAAGCCGACGTCAGGAGGAGAAAAAGTGCAGTTTGTTTTACGGCCTCTCTTCTCCTCTCCTCTTCTCTCCATCCAGCCACAGAAACCAAAGAAAAATACTTGGCAGGATTCTCGCTGCTACCACCGATGCCAACATGAGGGACGGGAGTTATTCCGATGCATGCCCTCGTAACATCTCTGCCCTTTTCCCCTCCTTTTGAGTCCACTGCTCGTCTTGCAGCTGCACAAGGCCGAGTGTGACACAGGCGCGTGTGTGTCTCTGCTTATGTACACACTGTATGTGTACGTCAGGGGCGTCTGGAGTGCAGAAAGACGTGAGGTGGGGAGGGCTCGATGTTGTGATCCAAAGTGAGGGGCCCGCCGAGGAAAACAATAAAGCACAAATGACAGGAACAGATGGCCCCTCTTTATTGTCCCCTGAAATGCAAACACTGAATATCTTTGCTTGGTGGGTGGCGTTATTTTATATTTATTTTCACCCTCCTGTCCCTCTGCTTGCTAATAGCACTGGTGGCTGGCAACTTCCCACATTTAAGACTAAAAGGGCCGATAAAGAGTTGCAGCCAGGGGCTTATTTTTGGTTGCTTAAGATTTAATGGGCAGTGATGCTGAGCGAAGCCGACAAGAGGTGGCACAAATGTCCAAGCACTTGGACGGGGAAGAGGGCGTCCACATGCAAAATGTGTTTCTCAAAGAGACGGTACCATGTGGAGCACGATATTGACTCTCTAAAAAATGTTGCTGTCCAAAGTCTGAATCTACTATTCACTGTGGATGTCGTCATGATGGAGCGACGGCAAAGGAAGAGACAGCAGCTGAATGTGGAATTTCACTTCCACTTCCAAGAGGCGATGCACGATTCAGTTCCTTTTTTTCCGTTTCCAATCCATTCACCAGCTAATGTGTGTTTGATGCTTCTTCTGCATAATCACAGGTATAAAGAACGTCCACGGTGCTTAGACCAATCACAGGCGAGACAATAACCGACATTGCCTCTACCCAAAATGGGCCTGAATGAGCCTACTGTCAATTTCTCATCTGTAGACGCACACATAGTGTTTTCACGGTGCCACTTTAAAAACTATCTTGTAATTCCAACGTTCTCTTGAATATGAGGAAGAAATGGAGTAGTTACCAAGAATACAATGTATACTATACTATAGACTGGAAAGAGGACATTGTACAATCTGGTCAGGCCACATGATGATCATTAACAATCTCCATGTCATATGTGCTAATTATTATGCTGTATATTAATAGGCTGTCATTTTAATTCTTCTTTGTCTCTGTCACTAACCCAGACTGTCATCCTCTCTGAATCCTGGCCATGTTCACATGAAGTTGAACTATCGGTGGGTTATTTGCTGTTGAACAATGAAACATGTTCAAAGATGTTTAAGAAGACACCATCAGCATTTCCAGAAAGCAGTCTGTGAAATTGTATGTTCCATACATACAATATTTATATCGCTCTGGATTGGGGGGAATGGGATTTTCACCTACATCCCATGGAACAAACACCACAACACCACCTAACGAGCATTAGCCTACACATCATTACACAATAACAATGGCAACAATATCAAGCAGGGATGATGGACAATAAAGAGTTACATACCGGATGTCTTATTAAAGGTCGCGCATGTACGATTACAGGTGAAATTGTTGTTATTGTTATTGACGAGAACGAGCCCATTGTATTCACATCAGAGGCGGGACAGATGATTGGTGGCCATGTTTTTTACAGTAGCCTTGAATGGACAAATGAAACAGTCCATTTGTTTTAATGATGACTGAAGGCTGCTATTGGTTCTCCTTCATGCCTGCAACTTCACCAAAGGTAACTAAGTCCTACACACTGGACCTTTAAGCGCTGCTACAGATGAAATAGCAAGACCTTGCTGATTTATAGCACTAGATAAATAAATACTTGGAAAAATGGACACTAACATTAATTGTGCTTAGTTTGCAAAAAACAGATCGCTTTCAGCACAGTCTTACATTTGTTGTTGTCAAGGCTGCACATTCAAAAGTCCACAGAATCTTTATATACTTTTATATACACCTTTATATTTCTATTAAACCATCTCTACAACTTTAGTTTCCATGGATTTGTATTCGGGGAGTCATGACCCCTATACTTTCCTTTGGTTAATCGATCCCTTCTGGGTTATACAAGCAATTATCCAACAGAGAGGCACTTAGAGACATTCAACTATAGCATTTAGCACTGTTCAGAGGTCTATTATTACATATTATTATCTGTACAGTATGGCTGCCTGTAACTGATCATGTAATGAAAGCAAATATAGGCAGCTTTCAATTGGATTACAAGGAGATAAGAAGTTTAAGCTCTTCATTACAAAGTGTTTCGTGTGGATACCTCACGGCGCTGAGAGGAGGATCCTCAAACTGCCTCATTTGTCTCTTTCCCTCCTCCACCTCACCTCTCACTCCACAGCCAAACCTTCCCCTTCCTCTTCCATCTCCATTTCCCACCACTATTTTCTCTCTCCTCCTCCCCCACACTCTCTCTCCCTCTCTTTTTGCCAGGCGAACACATTACAGCGGTGGCCGCCCCAGTTTTTCGCTGGGTTCATCGCTCCTCTCCCTGATAATTCCCCTGTATTAACTGGCTGGAGTTATTACCCGTTATATGAGATGTCTATGTTGAGAGCGCTTTATGAGATCCTGGTCCCTGTGGATAAGATGATGGAGTTGGTGAGTGCTGTCATCCCCCAGCCGTATAATGGCATCAGTTGGGAAATACACAATGCCATGGATTATTGATAGAGCCATATCTGCACTTCTGCTGACAAATTCCTGGCCCGGGTTGAAGGGGGCACATAATCCTGAAGGATATCTCCGCTAATATGGCCTCCTCCGACGCGGTAACACCTCTGCTCTCTTTCGGGCTACTTTGGTCGCCTTCCTCCCTTGTGACGGATGGTCGGGCATTCCCTGCGATTCAAATGAGAGCCTGAAGATTTATTCCAACAATAGTCTCTCCCACACTGTCTCTCACAAGGAATAAGCAGCACCCCGACGGAGGAGACCGTCTTGCTGCTGCAGCTGAAACTGTGATTGTGTTTTACAGGAGGAAAGGGTGCAATCAAAGGAGGAGTTTAAAGGGGGTCCATTATGGGTTTTTTCCCCCTTCTTACTTTAAGAGTTAACCACTGTTATAATGTGGGGCTTTCATTAAAAAGGTGGTCAGGAAATGACTCAGTGCTTGTTAGAGAAATCTGTCTGCCAGTGGGAGCAGTGATGGCTCCATCCACACACCTGCTGTTTTTTTGAGGACAGAGTGACTGAGACTTACATAAATGGTCGTTTGGTCCAGGTACTGCTCAATATATATATATATATATATATATGTGTGTGTGTGCACAGTATATATCTATATAGTAACATCATGCTGTAATTTGTGAAGCTGTGGATATTCAAGTTGTTCAGTGTCACATTTCGAAGTCTAAGACAGATTTGCGATGTCACCCTTTACATCAATAGGTTATTATTCAATTAACATTTGAAGTTTAAAAAACACCCTCCACATATTTTGTAATCCCCCTCAGTAGGTCCTGCAGTCAACCCAGGCGTCCTTACAGCCCTTCCGCCTTAAAAGCCTGCTGTATCCTGATTGGCTGACCTCTGGGGAAATCTTCTAGCAGCATGTGTAAGTCCCGCCTTCTCAGCGTGTTGACACGGAGGATCCCAGAGCAAACCACAAACAAACCAAGGACAATAAATGATTGAATGTTATTGTGAATGAGATTATAATGAGGCATCTTTCTTTGCCTGGAAAATATTCTGGCACCTAGATTACATGTGTGAGGTGCTGTGACATACTAGTGGCCACCAGGGCTGAAGAGACATTAGAAAGTGGAAGGAAACACCTTCAATACAACAGCATGTTTAACTGTGAAAGTAAGAAAACATATAATAGGTGCAAAGCTGCTGAGAAGGCGGAACCCAAGATCAGCCAATCAGGTGAAAGTGGGCTAATGGGAAGGGGGGGGTTTAAGGACATTTGAGCAGTTGTTTGAGACAAGTAAACTGTGGGATCCATAGAGGTTTTTTTTTAAATAAGATACATACAGGGAATGTGAACTATCTTTAAATGCTTTAGAATAGTAGAATAAACAAATAAAAAAAATGAATAAATGGTCCCATCTAAGGATTTCTCAGGAGATTAGGCTCTCGCAGGTAAATTCCCAGCGGCGGTCCTAAAGCAATCCAACAATATGGCGATGGAAATATTCCTCTTCTCATTAGCGGTTCACCACCCGTCACAACAAGAAGCTAAAAGAGAAGGTAAACAATCCTGCGCTCCATATAAATAGAGTGTAGTAATTCTCCTGGCACTCATTACATGCCTCCTCCCTCTCTATTCCTCAGTCTGTCTGATGCACTGTGGTGGGACTTGGGCTCAACGGCGTTTAGTCGGCATGAAGACCACGGGCTGCACGCTCAGTTATGGCCTTGATTTTTGATCCCAGATGCGAGGAGCTGCCTCTGATGTGCGCACGTGAGGGCAAGAGGCAGGAGACAATAACCCATCGAAGGCGCGATGGTTAATGGAGCTACTCAGGGACGCCACAGGCTCAATAAAGGCGACGTGCGCCGATCGGTTTTGACGACGTATCAGAGGCGGTCGTGTTTACGCAAGCGCAGGCCGCCGCCCCCGTGCCGCCGCCACCGCCATTGCAGCCATTTGCAAATCCGTTTGAGAAATTGTATGTAAATGGCCAGACGAGCATCTTGTGGAGGATTGCTCTTCATTACTCATCTCGAGACTCGAGCCTCAGTCGCCATGTTGCTTTTCAGAGGAATATGAAATTACTATCACATTGAGGGAAATCAAAGTCTTGTTCTGCTGCACTCCTCTGGGCAGCATTGTGCAGTATTGCTTTGGAAACTGGCCTAATTGGTATGTGTGGGCCAAACTCACCCCACTGCCTGCAACTAGCTTGGCTTCGTGCTCACAACAATTGGATTTAGTAGAGCTGCCCTAGATTGTTTGTGTTTCACAGCTAGGGTGTGTGTGTTACATCAAGAGTGCGCGAGCTAATCCCAGTCTCTCCTCTGTCTGTCATATTAGAATGCATGACTCTCGTCATCCTTTGTCCGACAGCGTCACCATGTATTTTTAAAAAGGTGGTGGGTGGCTGCGGTGTCCCCAAAGAAAAACGGAGGGATTTGAGTTGAACAATTAGTGGCAGCTTCCATCTGACACACCGTATTTTATATTCCTCTTAAAGCCACCTATGCCGCGCTGAAAGGCTCAGTGTTCCCGGCCTGGCGGTGCACCAGCCAGCCAGAGAAAAAGAGGAATTCATTAAGTCACCTATAATTTGCTTTCCCACCGTCAGAATGTGAAACAGACACATGACAGCATGGTGATTCATGTCCGCTGCCTCCTCAACCATGATTGGCTCTGGCACCGGGCTCGCCGGAGCACGCGGGTTCCCGAGTCAGAACCCTGTGATGTTGTCTCCTTTAGTATGCACAAAAGCGTCCATTAACCTGGCATCTCACTTCTGAAATATGGAGGCAGGGAGTTGCCTCGTAGCGTGCGTCCACATTCCGTGGCCTTAACGCAACCTCACCTTAAGCCGGGGGGGAGGAGGAGCGGGGGGGGTGTTGAGTGAAAGCTCCCCTGCATGCCTCCCGCCTCTCTTCGGAGGCTATAAACGCACATTGTGTAAATAATTTGGGGAGCATATTAACTCTCATTTTGTTGTTCAGCAAAACCCTAAGCACTGCCGGTAATGTGCACTGCGCTCACCTCCAACATGGAGGTTTGCCGAATTAGCTTGCGCCAGTAACTTTCTTCCTCCCAAACGCACCATGGTGCAATATAGAGGGGAGAGAGAATGTGATTACAAACACTAAGTTATTGCCTCGGGCACAATTAAAACTTTGCAGACGAGCATTCCTGATTGCAAACTGAATCAGGTACGGTGTTGGTGGGGCATGTTGCTTGTTAATTGGTTAATTACGGAGCAGGAAGGCTTGCTATACAAGTATTAACTGGGAGAGCTGCTCTACATTTTCTGTCAATCCCACATGGAGAGCAGACACTGGGGCAGCCCCCCCCCCACTAAAAATAAGCCCGTCAGCAATTTGGAAGCTGTGTGGGCCGTATCTCATCATGATGGAGGAGCGCTCACAAATGGGTGCTTGCCGCTTGCAGTGCTCCTCTTTAACACGAATGATCTCACTACATGTTTTTGTTGCTACAAACATATGGATGTGTTTGGAGTTTTTTTTTTTAAGAAAGAAGAAAAAGCTTAATCTGCATGAGGAGCCAAAATGTACTAATTCAAGAAATCTCTTTATGTGAAATGCTATCAAATTATGAAAAAGGTCATGACACCTCCAGTTGTCATTAAAACTCTGTGGGGAGGACTTACACCTGATGTACTAAATATGAAAAAATCGTACCCTAGGAAAATGAACGATGTGAACAATACACACTTTCAGGTCATTCAATTCACACCAGTGCTATTATTTCATTGCACATATTTAATAAATGCAAGTAGAAATCTTAATAATGTCACTTAAATCTTACACTCTATAAACCTTTAATATTATATTGAAAGGCAGGGCTCTCATTTTAAAGGTTTCACACTTGGCCACCTAACCGTGTCAGCAGCTTTACAGACTTCGAAAACAGCCAATATGCAAAAATGTAATAATAAGTTAATCCTTCAAACTTGGCGGAAAGAAAAGCAAATGGGAATATTGGGTAAAGTCTTCGCTGCAGATAAACCAGGTAGGATGGACGTAGTGTTTTCTAATGTGACTCTGCGACACATACTCTTTAGAAAGAGCTCTGATCACAATACCCACAAAAAATAAATAAATAAATAAAATTGACAAAAGACAACATAGATTGTAGCGCTATATGCAAAATGGGTGCTAGGTTAACGTTTCATTATGTCTATTTTTGCAGTAATATTGAAAAATATGAAAAGTCCAGGCTGGAGATGATTGTAGGTCACGCAGACGTCTCGAACCTGTACAAGATAAAGCCTTATAACCATGGGACTGTGAAGTGCACAGCACCAATGACTTAACACCATGACTTGCAGGTGTATTGCTTCATGCCACATGTTTCTGACGAGACGAGAAAAAAAACAGCTCAGGGCATGGACTTGCCACAAGGATGCCCTCTGAACGCACACGCACACACACACACACGTGCGCGCACGCACACACACATACACACACAGTTTGTGCGTACACCTCGTGCCTCGGGAGGAAATGTTGCGATTTCTTAGTCAATGCCCCCGATGCCACAAATCCTACAGGTCTTACTCAGAGCCGGTGTTCACTGTTGCTTGAGTAAATCAGAAGTGTTTTCTGACTGCAACTGCATTTGGGTTTGATTAAAGCGAAGCCACGGGCTAAAAGCTGTCCACATCCCTTTATGAGCATGCTTTTCTGACCTTTCTGTTCAGCGAGTCTTCTTAGGACTGAGGACTTGACACAACATGACATGTTGCCAGGTCAGTAAACATGGTGTTGTCGGAGATGAAACAGCAGTGAGCGGAACACAAACTGGAAATTGGATGCACGCTTTGATTCCTTCCCATCCGCTGCCATTGAAAGTATCTGTAAACCCCTTTTAGATCTTTTTTTGGGGGGGCCATGTAAAGTAAAAAAAAATATTTATTCCTATTTTTGTTTTGTTGTTGTTGTCCATCTGTTCACAAACGAAAGGGACAGTGGAGGGAGGCCAGATTTAATGACAATTATGAAGTTGTATATAGATCTTAAAATTACTATTCTATTATGTTAATCTCTGGTTCCATTTTACAGTTTGCTTTCATCAATATTGATGTCTCTTAGTTTGTGTATTTTACCTTTATTATATTATACTATAGTATATTGCATATTACTTTGTACTATTATATTGACACTTAATATTTCTTATCTGACCCCTTCATCCCTTACTTACCTGTTTTTATCAATGTATCCATCTATCCATCTGCTGCTGATATCTGATTGGCTGTTGAGGATGTGGACTGATTCAGTCTAGAAACCAGCAGGTATTGGCGGTGGTGGATCCAGATCAGGCTGCAGTGTTGTTGTGCGGCTGTTTTTCATCAGTTGTGTCGGGTCCCGACAGAATCGTTCTGGCATCTTGATGGAAAAAGGAAAAAAGAAAGTTAAGCACATTTAGGGAATTGATATTTATGAGAGTGGTGTAATTTGGTGCAGCTTGATTGAATTTAAGGGGACTGTTGGGCCTTGGTGTGGTAGGCGCTCCGCTGTGTGCCATTTAAGGAAAATTATGTTGTATTATTATAGCTCCAGTTGTTTTAATAATGTTATTCGTTTAGCAAAACAAGGAACAGTGGTGTTTCATCCACACACTGCTGAATATATCCATTCACTGCTCCAGGATTATTACATTAGAATCAGTTTCATGTAATTGTCCTCATGCTCTGTGCATGGAAATGACTCATGTTTTACAAAATGAGTTCCAATTAACGGTACAGTGTGATATATTTGGTGACATCTAGTGATGATCTTGCACCCAAGTGCCCATCATTCTTCTTCCAAGAGAGGGGATTCTAAATTAAAAGATGTTTAGTTTGTCCATTCTGGGCTTCTACTGATAAAAACATGGTGGTGCAACATGGCCGCCTCCATAGAGGACCTGTTATATATAAAACGTTCCTTCTAGACTAATGAAAACTAGCATTCAGGGGATTTTACACTCATAAATATGTATTTCATATTCCTTGAATGGAACTGAAAAAACCTAAAATCGTACATACTGGACCTTTAAAAGTAAATAAGGATAACGTTAAATAATCAGTTCTTTACTCTTTCAGCTGGATTCAGGGGCGTGTCCCTCTGTCCTATTTAAGCTATGTAACAAATTAACAAACGACAGAGATATTAAGTGTAACATCTGTTTGTTTCACATTAATCTGCCTGTAATGTGGGATTAGTGATACATCTGAGGTTAATGGGGCATGACGAGAGAAAATTAGGAGCTAATAAATGGATAGTTTAGGGAGATTGAGTTTGTGGGACATTGTGCAAGGTTTAATGTCGGGGGACAAAGATAGATGTCTTCCTGTCTCTCTGGCAAATTCTTGTTTCTGGGCACTGGCAGCAAGACAATGGATCACACTGGTTAGGAATCGGTTGAACAATGTGATCTAGTCCAGTCTCATACTAAAATTTCCCTCTTAATTTCAGCATTTAGCCATTTCAATTTAAGTTTCTCATGTGATGGCAGTGAAGCTCCGCCCACTTGGAGACCAGCTCCTCAGCTGATCCCTGCCACATCTCTGCCAAACGGTCAACGCCGTGGAAATGTCACCCGCTGGTCCCAGCACGGTGGGGTTGAGCAGGTATGCCAAGGTGCCCACCACCCACACATTCCTCTCATCCGCTGCCAACTCAGCTAGGATGAGGTAAAATGGCGTCATTTCACTAATACAAGCCTGGAGGGGGAGGTGAGCGGAGAGGGGGAGGGGGTGTTTTCTGTAATAAGGGAGGAGGGAATTTAAGCGGCAGCCATTTTTGCAAATTGATGGAGGCAACATAAATCCCAGACACATATTTGCAGAGTAAAGAATTGTTTGAAATGGATTCGAAGGTGAACAAAATAATTCTACACTGCAAATTTACTTAATTATTTAGTGTTTTACAAAGTGCAATAATCAAACCCCTCGGTTCTATTGTGTTAAAAAATATTAACAGTAACTGTAGTAATAATAATATTTATATCATTATCATGGTTAATATGAATAACCATATCAACAACAACAACAACAACAACAACAATAATAATAATGATAATGATAATAATAATAATAATAATAATTGTTATTATTATTATTATTATTATTATTATTATTATTATTATTATTATTATTATTATCATTGTTATTGTTATTGTTGTTGTTATTTTTTATTATTATTT
>JAFBJT010008231.1:11724-49098 GCA_016785325.1 Chascanopsetta lugubris | reverse complement strand
ATCATATACTATGTTAGATGGTCCTTTTGGATTGAGGACAAAGCACATCATCTGTTACTGCATACTTTTTAAAGATAATATACAAACAAAATGTGTACAATATACACATGGAAATTTGTAAAGAGTCTTGACATGATGTGCAAACTAAGTATAGATTGCCACATTGATTGCCATGGATAACATACAGAAAGAGGGAGATCACATCTGTCCAATGTTTTGCCTAAAATTTGACATCTACTTTAACAGTAACTATCTACTCATGCAACTAACTATATAAATATATATCTGCAATCAAGTGACTTATGTTGCTATAACTGCAGCAGCTGGGCAGCAATATATAAGCATCTACCAGAAGCATCTACACACAATAACAGGACATGTGTGTCCACACAGTACTAGGGTTGTCCTGATACCAAAACTTTGGTACCAGTACCAATGTGTATGACAGTACTTTTCGGTACAAAAAATGTCAATATTTTTCTTTATGCCTTAGTGGAGATATTTTTTGTCCAGTTGATGTAAAATGTTTCTACAACGCGCTTTCTCAACTGTATATATAAACATATCATATACCTGTAAATATATACATATGTGTGTGTGTATATATATATATATACACACACATACATACATAGGCAATTTGAAGTCCAGCTGCAAAAGATATTTTTCAATATGCTGATACACTTATAGAATTTCAGGGAATTTTTTATATCTTTGCAAAATGCAAAGTTGTCTTTCCCCCTCTCTCACTCCATTTCTCTCTCACTTTGTCAAGCTCCCTCTCTGCCTTGTTCCTTTTCTTGCTCTCTCTTCCTTGCTCTCACCCTCCCTCTTTCTCTCCCTCTTGCAGACCATAGTTTTCATTCTCTCTCTGTCTCTCTCTCTCCCGTGTTGACATACTGTGCCTTGGCTCACACACAGCGCGCAGCATGCGCTGGTTGAAGCGTTAGCAGCCGGGCCAGAGCGGGGCGCAGTGCATTCTCGTTAGAGAGTAAAGAATACCGGTACCTTTCTGAACACAGTATAGTATCGTTTTGAGTGCTTTAGTACCACAGTACTTATTAAATACCGGTATACCATACAACCCTAATCTAGGCGCACGCATGCAAAACATTACAGGCGAACACATGATTTTTGGCCGTATATGGGTATATATAAGACAATGCCTGGTGCCCTTGGACAACAGACAATTGTTGAGACAAAAGTTGCCAGGTCCAATGAATCTCAATTTCTGCTGCGACATAGGAATGATAAGGTCAGAATTCTACAAAAAACATGGATTTAGTCTGATTTGCATCACATTTAAGGCTGGTTGTTGAGGTGCATTTGGCATGGATTATATTTTCTTGGCACATTTTTGGCCCTTTAGAACCCTTAAAACACCACAGCCTACCCATGAAAGATTCAGGCAATTCTGAAAGAAAAAGGAGGTCCAAGTTCAGCCTAACATTAGGGTGTTCCTAATAAAGTGACCAGGTGTATGGGACAGAATTAAAACCGTTGGGGGCATCATACCCTGAATACTTCAGTGTAGTCTAGTCGAGACACCAGCACCAGGCTCTTGGGGGCAAAGACCTTCGCCGGTTGGACAATGGCCAACTCCTCATCCGCCTCGTCCACCTCACTGGCCTTGGCCTTCTGCAGCTTAACACACAAGAGATATGGCTGTGATCGAAACAGGCACACATGCGATATCAAAGGTGCAGTGTGTACGATTTGGTCACATCTAGTTGTGAAGTTGCATGTTGTATCCATCACCTCACCCTTCTGGGCATGCATGAGAACCTATGGTAGACTTCAGTTGTCATTAAAACTCAAAAGATGTTTAGTAGGTCCACTTTTACTACTTCAAAAACATGGCGGCCTCCATAGAGAGGACCCCCCTCCTCATATATATATACATAAAAGGGATTGTTTGAAGGAAACGGAAAAAAGTAAAACATTTACTTGATAATAAATTCATGACAATGTCAGTATGTAATTGTTTTATAATATTTAGAAGTGACAAAAATGACAAAAATCGTACACACTGCAGCTTTAATCTATTTACCATTTCTAATTTCCCTGGTAGAGAGGGCAAGGTTTCCCAAGGCGTTTCGAAGCTGACTCACCTGCGGATTGTCCAGGCCCTCCCAGAAGGTGAAGCAAGCACAGTAGTTACGCTCCGAGTTGATGTCGGTCAAAACCGCCACGAAGAATGAGGGAGGCTGCCGTTCAGGAACCAGCTGCCAACCGCTGGGCTGACAGAACTAGTGAGGAGGAGGAGGAGGAGGAAGAGGAGGAGACGGAAGGGGAGAAGAATGGCAAAAGAGGGGACGTAGGGGAAAGACATTAGTTCACATAGCAATATGGTAACAACCGTTCACATGTTCGTGAAGCACCTCTGGGCGATTCATCCAAGCTATCATTAACACAACAAAACAGCTTCAGGAAAACGTTCTGTCTGCTTTATTAAAAGGCACAGCATGTAGGATTTATTGGTTTGTGATTGTAAAGCTGGCACCTTCTCCCCCACCCAATAACACTTAAGACGGACATGTGTCACTATGCACACTGCAAGCTACACCCATACTACATTTGTAATAGTCGTGCTGATACATGGAAAACTTTAGAGCAATGAACTCTATAAAGTCTCACTGACCTGACAGCTCAAGAGTTGGACTCCGCCTCCCCTTAGTAAATATTTGAAACACGGCAAGTGCTTTCAGTCAACTCTCATAAAAGAGCTTTGTTTATGTCCAACTTGATGCCAGAGCACAAATAAGTAAATTGGCATGAGTTCAGAAAGAATATGCACCTGGGAGAGTTTGATTGTTGGAATCATTGACCTCCTCATTTCTCATTTAACTAAAATCATTTGTTGTATGTCATGTAAATGCAAAAGGGGGACAAACTGATGTCCTTAAGATTCATTTTTATGAATACCTTTTTTTTGCATCTACACTGAATTCCAAGGCTGATCCCACCATCCTTTCTGTCACAATGCTAGATCATATAATCACCATCCAGCAGTACACGTGTTTGAATAGAGATTAATGTTTATCGTGAAAATGTATCTTTAAAACCTCAAAAAATGCAGCTTTTATTTGACTTATCGAGATCCAACTCCAGTGAGCTGTAAAAGACACTATGGTTCAAATTCTCATCATACCGTTGTCTTAAATGGACAATTAGACATGATGTCAAACTACGACAGTACGACGTAATACATATATATATGCATACATATATATATATATATATGTGTGTGTGTGTGTAACAAACAATAAAGTTGTATTATTGTTAAGCACAAGCAGGCAGTAGAAGTGAACAGCCCAATCTATTAATAAAGACACTACAATATGACACAACCCTTATTTATATGTGACTGGGTTTAACACACAGTGGATCAACCTCAGAACTGTGGCATCATTCATTGCCCATTGAGAAGAGATTAAAACCAAACACTAATATGCATATGTTTTGTCTACATTTACGTTTATTTGGTGATTAGAGAGAAATGGCGCTTCATTGTTGACATGTGTACATATGGCAGAAATTACAGTCAAGTTAATTTGATTGACAGACCATAACGACTCATCTAGCATAAGGCTGCATGTGGTCAACAATAAATCATGGCTGTTGCAGATTGTCATAAACGCTTAGCCCAGGAAACCAGCTCGTGGCCCTGTCGGGGTTAAGTGGCTTGTTCAAGTCAGTGAGCTACACAGGAACATATTCTTGTGTATTGACTTACCAGCTCTATGCCTTGTGGGAATGGGCTGTCCTCCCAGTCTTTCTCAGGAAACCGCTGGAGAATGCGACCTTGACCTTCACCCTCCACTGCGGAGACACACAGAGAGACAAATACAGTTCATCGCTTCTGTTTGTTGTCTGTTTTAATTCCACTAATAAGCTCCTTAGTATCTCCAGACCCCCAATAAGAAGATGCATTCCGGTTTCTGTTGTATCATTTGCATGCTGGAATTTAAATAAGCTCAAAGTTCAAATAGTCATGTTTAAAGTGAATGCAGGTCTGGCTGCGACTGTCCAAACATGCTTGTCTTGGAGACACACACCTTGTGACATGAAGTCTCTTTAGGCCTCAGTTAGGCATGTGTCACACTACATGAAGTGAGACAGCACATCTGAATCTTAAAATAGACCAACAGGATATTTATCACTTTAACACCTTCAACTCCTCTGACAAGAAAAAGCAAGTCATCGTTTATAGCTCAAATTTAGAAAATTGAACGGTGCACTGAAGGGATGATTGTCATATATACAGACAGCACACCTGCTCAGATGATTAAAATTGCAAGTTAAAAGTTTTAAGTCCTCCACCTAGACACTTTTGAAAGCAAAATTAATGCAAAGAGCTCTTTCATGTACTCGTCGATAGAGATGTACTCCAGAAAATATGTATGTGTACCATCCTCATGCCAAGACCCTGTGAGACACAGGCGAATAATAGTAATTGCAACTGGAGATTAGATTAGATTAGATAAACCTTTTACTCTTCCAACAGTGGGGAAATCTGCAGTAGTCACAGTAGAGGAACATCCAAGCAAAGATGACTCCTACAACTTCATGCTCTTCTATTACATACTTCTGTTATGTGGTGCCTGGATGAGTTTAATGTGTCTGCATAATTTAGGACACAGAACCACCCACATGCTCACAATGCAACAATAACACATTACATCATCACTGTAGAAGGTGCACATGGTTCACTACAAGTATAATTACTATGATCATCATGGAAAAAATATGTTGGATCAAGTCATGTTTGTTCTCAGTGAGATTGACAGTTGTAAGCACAGGAGGTGGTGACTATGACTATCTGTATTTTTAACTGCCTTGGACAAGAGAGAAGGTTTGTGATGTGAATTAATCGTGATGATTTAATCCAACAGCAGGATCGTAAAATGATCTGTAATTGTATTCACTGGTGAATGAGGCCATTTCCACAGTTGGCTCATCACAGCAGCACAATGACGGTGACAAAGACAGACTTATGTAACCACCCCGAAACCCATCAGTTGTCTCATGGCTCTCATTCATTCATCTGCACAGTGACAACAAAACATGCCAGTCGAGCATAAAACTGTTAAATCGTCCCAAGAGATGTTTCTCTGCAGCGCTTCAAAAAAACCTTTTTGGCTCAGAGACAACAAGAGCATGTGTGCGCCTTTACCAAGGGAACTAAAACAGAAGCGCAGACACACAGAGACGACAAACAAAGAATAGGCCAGTGCCCAAGAATGGCAAAGGCAGTAGTCTTCCTGTCTCCCTTAGTGACCTGGGGATGCTTAGAGTTATGCTCTGGAATCAGTTTTGAGGTGATTGACAAATTCCTGGGCTACAAGCAGATTTCTGACAAGCATTGACATCTGTTGACATCCAGACTTTCTCTACACAGGCTGCAGCACAGCAGAAGATCCTCTGAGGGATTCACCATGAGTGAGAGGGAGGGGCTGAGAATGTTTCCGACATGCACCGGATGCAACAAAGACAAAAACAAAGGCGAATGTTTCTGGTATATCTGGTGAATTCTCTTAAGTGGTGCCATATGAGTGTCAAAGAAGAAGCTGTGTGTGTGTGTTCTATTGTAACATAGCCAGTTTTCTTACAGTCAGACCTCTAGTGAAGTTTCATGTTGTGTCCATCACCTCACCTTCACCCTTAGGAACATGCATGCTTCATGCATGGTATGCTTCAGTCATCATTAAAACTCAGAAGATGTTTAAAAATGGGAGCCCCATAGAGAGGACCCACTCCACATGTAAATATACATTAATAGGCTCATTTAGGGATTATGGGGGGAAAATAATATATTTACGGGATTATAAATTCAAAAAAATGTCAGTATGTAATTGTTTTGTAATATTTTTAGAAGTGACAAAAATGACCCAAATCTTACACACTGCACCTTTAAGTACATTCAATATTCCCTTTTTGTCATTCATAGCAAGTTATAATCTTTTAGTAAATTAAATTGGACTGAATAATGTTCTTGCTCAAAGCAAAATGGCAAAAAATACCATTTGTAATTTTATACATTCCTGAAATAGATATGTATTTATTGTAAATATTTTTTAGAAGTGACAAAAATGACCAAAATCTTACACACTGCACCTTCAAGGTAAATGGAGAAAAAAAAAATATTGCAGTGATAATACATTCATGAAGATCAAGGCTCTCCCCAGAGAATGGAATAAGGGCGCTGCGCCATTGTACCAGTCTTAGCGCCATCCTAACCCTAGGACCGACTGACGGACGCGTACACACACACACAAGCGCGTACACACACACACACACACACACACAATGTGAACACTCCCCCACGCGTCGGAGAATAGTTAAGTTCTGATGATGACTGTTGTCATTAAAAGAAACACTGTCGGTGTCAGTCTGCTTCCTCCGTCCCCTCTGCGCGTGCTCCCTCCAAAGCTGTAAACCTAGGGGGAACTGAACAGACACAAGCTCTGTTATGCAGCGGCCCAATTCGTGCGCAGTTATGGATTCAAAAAATACCTTACACTGTAAAAAAGTATCCCAACACAGCTTTAAGCTCTCTCTACACCATCACATTCTAACCAGAGTAAACATTAGCATCAGTCAGCTGATAGAAAGGACTTTGTTTTGACATTTAGGAACGCCACCCCCTTTTGTACACTGTGTTGAGTCATCTGGTACAGTATGCTAGGGCGGATGCATGTTGGGACTTGATGTCACCTCCCAACCGTCTCTTCAGGGAGAATGTGGGCAGGGAAGGGAACGTGTCACCTGGTGCGGCCTTGTATTGTGTGGGTGTGTCGGGTTTGTAAACAAACAATAGGCATACACAAACACAGAGCGACAGCGCGACTCAGCCCTGTGAGATACGCTATGAATGGTCCAGCAGGATGGGGATTATTCTACATGTTAAAACAGGACATCCTGCAGCTGAGGGAGGAGTGTCTGATACCCCTTTTCCACCAAACCGGTTCCAGTGCTCGTTCGGTGCAGGGATCACGTGACGTGGTTTGTCGGTTCAGCTCCCACACATCTGAAGACCCCGTTTGTGTTTCCACCGGCAAGAGCCCAAGTCAGAGCCACGTCATTACGTCATTGCATAACGTTGGATAATGAGGAGTGGATCGGCCCCTCCCACAGCGCTCCAGCCCCTTCTGTTCCCCATTATACTCTATTATCACAAGTTATTATTACACTCGTATTAGTTTGGTGATAAACTGTTCGGCTGTGTCGGGAGACACTGCCCTGTTACTACCGCTGCTCCCATGACGAGCACTGCCCCATTCAGACCGCTGCTGCGCTCATACACAGGATACAATCCACTGCCGCTGCAGCTCCATCCTCTGTTCCAATAATACTTTATAAATATTATTAGTTTGTGAATAAACTGATCGACTATGTCGCCACGGGAGCAGCAGAGGGCAGCTGCTCCGGCAACAAGCGTTGGCCCCACCACATGAGCAGTGACTCCCCACCGCATACAACCCGCTGCCACTCCATCCTCTGTTCCTGTAGTACTTTATAAATCTTTTAAATTTATTAATAAACTAGTCAAGTGTGCGGACACATGGGAGACCGCTGCAGCTTGTGTGGATCAGTCCGCTCGGACAACCTGGAAACAGAAGTCTGTGGTGGATGATCAGTTTCATGATGCACATGGGGTTCCTCCGCAGTCTGCTGCTGTTTCATCTGATTCATTATCATCATTACTGACTCCCTACCCAGAGCTACTGCTAGAATCTGGAAAGATTCAAAATACAAATAAAAGACTCCTAACTAGAAAAAACAAAGTATGAATATAATAAAATCATATTTGAGTTAAGTAAACACAGAAGAACGAAAGCAGAGGGGGTGGAGGAGGCAGACGGACACTGACACAAACACAGGAATCATGAAGCCATGTGTTTATTATAATGACAAGTCATCGTCAGAACGTAACTATTTTCCAATCATTCACATGAGTGTGTATGTGTGTGTTATGGTTAGGGTACGAGAGCGGAGAGCGGAGGAAAGGAGACAGAAATGACATGCTGACGTGTAAATAAGAAAAATAAGATAGGTTTTATAGTTCATTTGAATAGAAGAACAAGATAGAGACCTGATCTATAGGTAATGTAACCTTCAATGATGTCTGTTGTGATCTGTGCAATGTATGTGTGCGCGAATGGGGGGGGGCAGTGGCAAAGTGTTTGGGGGGGGGGGGTCCACTGCATAACAGAGCGTGTCTCTGTGTGCGCTAATCGCTTGTGTGTCTCTGTGTATGTGCGAGGGGAGGGGGGTTGGTACGCTGGCGCTAACATTGTGGTACAATGGTGCGGCGCCCTTATTCCATTCTCGAGGGAGAGCCCTGCATATATAGACAAACAAATATAACCTAAATACAAAGCAATGTGTAGACAAGAGCTCTACAATTAAGATATGTGCCGTAGCTGGAACGTATCTCCGGCCATTTAGATTGGTTGGATCTGACTACCCATTATTAAATCAAATCTTTAACAGTTGCTGCAGAAATGTTGCTGTGTGTCACTGGACTGATCCACTGTTTGTTGGCAGAGCTGGGTGTGCTCTGAATAAATCTCTAACAACTGCATAAACTAGTTTAGTTCTGTTTTTTGCCACAACACAGCAGAGTTGATACTGACTGACAGCAGTGAAACCATGAACCACAGCTCCTATGTGATCATAGACCATCTGATAACGAAAGTGCTACAGTGCAGCTATTTTAAGTACTTTGTGACAGTTCATTATTTAACAATGTCAGCTGCCCAACTCACATCACAGTGTCCCTCACGATCTGGGGTACACAGTGGGGTAATTGGTGGAGGAATCGGTGAGCTCAGATAACAGTCTCTAAAATACAACCCAGATTACAGGTGAATTAGCACAGCAATTAAAAATTAAAATACAATAAAATCATCAAAATGAAGTAATTACTGTAGATTTTAAAAACAGCAATTGAATCAATGTGTAATTATCATAATTATTGCATGAGGGCATTGAACCATGTAAATCTGAGCTATAGGGACAGCCAAGATCAGGGGTGCCCAATACGTCGATCGCGATCGACCGGTCGATCGCACGGGCAGTGTTGGTAGATCGTGGTAACGTTTCAACCGTCGTTCGTCACACGTCAACACGAAAGAGAAAGAGAGAGAGAGAGAGATACAGAGACAGAGGAGCGCACAGCTGCCGCAGCACGTGAACACTCTGCCCGTGCGCCAGAGGTGGCACAGCAGCGGCAGCGCCGCGCTTTACCGCAAGTGGCCTGAGACGGATACGCCCACACACACGGATGCGCGCGCGCGCACACACACACACACACATCTTAATGAGAAATGGAGCGAGAGAGAGAGACCACTTAAAATGAAATTGGTGTATCAGCATATCGAAAAATGTAAAAAAGTATTTTTTGCAGGTCGACAAATGTTTTTCTTTTTTGCTGTAGTTTCAATTAATATGTGTGCGCATGTGGACGCACACACACACACCCACCCACACACGCACACGCACACACAAACACTTACATATGTTGACCCCTGGTATTGGGAGATCATTTTGACTTGGTCAGTTAAAAAGTAGCTCACATGGCGAAAAAGTGTGGGCACCGCTGGCCAAGATAAACCAAGAGAACCTACATCTGTTGCATGGGTACAGTGTGGGTCGGAGAAGTTTGACACCTACCAAAAGAGCACTTGGTAAATCTAGGCCTGTGACAGGTTTGCACCACAGACTTGACACCACAAGGATTTCTCTGTCTTCAACTGTATACTGTACGTCCATCCCATGACTTGAAGGGAGTGCAACAGCAGCTGTGTCTGTCCAGAGTGAGCAATACAATAAGCAAATGACAAGTTAATGCATTCAGTTCCTTCTGTGCTCATCAACTGGGGACCTGTTCTTTACAGCTGAATTCTGCTTCTTGGTTGGTACATCATGTAATGAAGAACAAATCATTCTCTTAATAGTTAATTATTAAGGGTGTTGCTGGTCAGTCTTAATTAATATTGACCAGATAACCTGGTCAAATAACAGTTAAATAACCCATCAAGGATAAGAGAGTGAGACAGAAGCATGAAAAGGCTGCAGCAGGTAAGACAATGTGCGTCATGAGTGACAAAGTGGTTGTGTGTCTGTGCGCATATGTGGCCAGCGATGACAACAGCGTGACAATGAGCGGCATCGATGCTGCAACACGAAGTGTTAAGGAGACCATGTGACTGATGAATGATGGCAGTCAGAGTGGAAAAGAGTGTGTAACTCAGCGTGTGCATGCACATGTGAGTGTGTATCAGACTTTTGCACTGAAACTGGGCCACAGCTTCTTGTTTGCATGTTTTCAAACCACACTGACAACATCAGGAAGTCCCCAACAGAGCTTAGCAGCCAGTAGGGCTGCAACAACGAATCGATAAAATCAAAAAATAAATAAAATAAACGGGTATTAAGAGTGTTAATAACACACTAAGTTGCAAAGCTCTTTCAGTTGAGTTGAGCGTGAAGCGGAGCAGATGTAGAGTAGTGCATAGAGTGTGGAGCGGATGTTGTAAATCCTTGCTTATGAACAACTTTCAGCAAGATTTCATTCGTACGCACAGTTTCATGCACAGTTCCACGGGTTTCCTTTACACACGTCACCGACTTGAAAGTGTCGGGATACCACCACATCCTGCTCCTCCCTGTAAATAACAGCAACACACCTCCCGACACCGGCTGAAGGAAATTAAGGTAATGAATGAAAATGTCGCTGAGAGAGGTGGAGGTTTGAATCACAAAGGCTGAGGACAGGAAACTCAGAATTGATAGAATATAGAATGTGAGATCTGTCCCACACACAGAGGTGCGCACCATGACTCAGCAAAATAAAACCGATATGAACAGACATCAAAGTAAATGTTATGGGACGAGTGGACAATCACAGGGAGTTTCACTGACATATATACAGCCTGGTCAATACATGAAGTACATAACTCTAATACTGGGACTGAGTTTACTGATCAGATACTACGATATGTTCATCTGTCGGTGGAACCTCCACTCATCCATTACGCACAGATTACGCACAGACGGACTTTGATACATAGACGGGACTCACTGTGATGAACAGTAGATGGTTAATTAGTTAAAATAGAGGATGATGTGATGATGTGGGGATGCGGAGCCAAACCACCGGGCTGGGGTGGGTGCGTGTGTGTGTGTGGAGGGGAAGGGGCGCGGGGGCACGAGGTATATAATCACCACTCTGAGAACATGTTGGTGTTATTTCGTTATCATTCTATATAAGTGTACATTTCTGATGCATTTATTTAAAAGTTTAACTCATTTTTTATTAAATTATTTAAAGTCTCAAAAAAGTGGCTTCAGCATCTCCACAGAAAACTCTGGAACGATCACTGTCTGTTTAAGTCCACAGTCCTTTCATCCTGATGAAACAGGACAGTGTGTATGTGTAAACATATATTTTAATATTTGTCTGGAATTCTCTGGGTCCGCTGTTTTCATTCCACACATCAGATGGATGTGTGCGCCTCATGGTCTCTGTGTGTGATCACATCGCGGTGTCACATGAACTGTTCAGAGGGATGATTTGACACAAGTTCAATTATTTTCATTCTGTTTTTATTGTTCTCAATAATCTTTACAAAAACTATCAGGGATGCAGATGGAGTCAGGAAGTGACACAGTGTGTATCAATTGTTTTTTTATTCAAATCAAAGTTTCCTCTGTGTTCTCTCTGATGTCGTAAATCAATATTAACGTCGTATTCGCGCTATTAGAAATATATTTTTACAAAGAAATTCAGGCATGTCGGGTGCAGTTTATAATATTATTTCCAAACATTCTGGTGCATGTCAGAGGTTGTCAGAGCGCTGTCAGCAGACAGAGAGAAGTTTGCAGTAGGTACACAAAGTCCCCCCCAGTCTTTTTTTATCCGATTCATCGAAAAATAATCGACAGATTAATCAATTATTAAAATAATCGTTAGCTGCAGCCAGTAAGAAAGAGCTGTGTGTTTTCTTGCACTTCTATGTGCATTGCATATGTATGACTTTGACTGCTCTATCCACTCAAAATTACTCACTGATGACTTTCAAAGGTGCAGTGTGTAAGATATTAGGGGCATTAGGAAGGGTGGCATAAATGAATGAATGAATTTTGTTTTTATTCTGTGATTTATACAATTGATAATTATATTGTTATCAGGGTATAATCAATCAATTGATTAAATTCATTCATTCATTTCTGAACCCTAGAATTAACTCTTTACATGTATATCAAGGTTGGGTCACATATAGTTTCCTTCCACATGCTTGAAAGGTTGGAGTGATTCAACGTATGTATTCAGCTGCAACATACAATCTCACCACTAGATTCTACACACTGCACCTTTAAATTCTAACTATATCTTGCCACCAAGGCTGGTACTAATAATCCATTAATACATGGCATCACTTTTCCTTGCAAATAATGTTCCTCTGTTTAACTTTGCAAGGTCTTTGAGTCTTGTCCATATGTTGGTTTTCAATGAAACCACAGGAAATAATAATAATAATAAATAATAACGATAAAACCTCCCGGGCTACAAAATGTTTTCAAGTTACTCAAAAAACCTGATCCCAATTCTTTACACCCAGACATATTTGAATTCATTATAACAACATAGTACACAGTGGTAGTGCCAGCTTTAAGTAGTCTCAATTCAGTGCCTTGCATTAATTATTCAAACCATGGCAACATCATATTCAGAATTAACTACCAATACCAAAGTACGGGATCTGCATCTGTGTTGTGTTGCTTTGTGGGTGTTTCCACGGTATAATCAATAACTTTCAGAACCTTTTAAAAGTCTGTTGGCCCAGCAATGGTCAATCAATCAACAGTCTTGTTCTACGTTGGAGCTGCTAAACAAAGGTAGTCATACAACAAAAAGAGCGCCACAGCATCTCCTATACTTAATGAGTTTTATTGTCCATGAGATGCGATTGCGCCAATCACATCTCATGAACAATAAAACGCATACCCCAATTCCAGAGAATACTAGCTCCAGCATTCAAAATGGGTGCCAAACCAGGTAACCAACCAACAATCAGAAACCAATACAGTCAGACAGTAGGGGCAGGGTTACTGTGACCCACTCTATTACTAAAATATTTCACAGCTTCACTCCAGTTAATCTCTCAATGAGTAGTGATTTAGGGACATTGCATGTAAAGTGTGGTCAGAATGTGCACATGCACTGCTTTGGAAAACAATGCTATCTGCAAAGGCAACATCATACAGGCACATCCCACACTGTGACAGTGCTCTATGCTGTCCACCCAGCTTGCTATTACACATGAGCACGCCGACACACTTGCACACCATCTGACATATGCACATGCTAAAGCATGCGCGCACTAAGATGCCAGACAGTCTTGTTGAGTAATATACTGATTAATACGAATGCATCTGAGTCATTCTCTGCTTAGAGGCCGAGGCCCCTTACTGAGTCAAAGGCAACACAGTCAGGTTTTATGAGTTAGGGTTGACTCTGCACATCAGCACATCTCAAACGGGATTCCTGCCATGTCTTAAATCAAAACCAGCTCCTTCACCTTGTCCTGTAATGTGAAACCACATTGTAGAAGATAAGCCTCCCTACAAACATTCATGGCTGTTTACATGCTGCTAATGACTTGAAACTTGAACTTGGCTGTGGATGACGATACAGAAAAAGCATTGTTACTCTGTGAAATTGGGGTACAACCAAGGGGCAACCTCCGGCACAAATGGATGAAGCACAATAGGAAGTGAAAAAACGTACAGTTCATGGGATGGCCTCTAGGGGCTGACTCCAAAAGGGAGCAAATCCCCATGGACTCCCATGTAAAAATGATCAACTTCAGAGGTGAATTAAACATGTTTAAAGTCTGGCACAAACTTGGTTTTGGTCTCAATCAATCACACGTGTTACCATGAAAACTGTGCAGGGTTAAAACATTTTCTAACTTGTTTGTTTTTATTTTATCGACGTTTGAAATTGTGCATAATTAAGGGTGTGGCCTCTTGACTGACAGCTGGGCCGACCTGACACGTACCGCGGGTGATGCAGCGGAGCTGACCTACAGCTCCATGTGTCTTCTGCTGTTTTTGGATGAACCAGGAAGTAGGAGGAGTTAGGATTCGGCAAGATGCTGACAAGGGATTTGCCCACAATTTGCCTGATAAGTACTCTGCAGAAACCCATGGGTGATGTCACGGATGCTAGACCCATCTTTATATACAGTCTGTTACAACAGAGCAAGCTGCCATGCAGAATGTAAAAAAATAAAAATAAAAAAACCCTGATCAGATAACTGTCATCATCGTAAAAACAATGTGAGGCAGTTTCTTAGGGTGAAAGCTCTTCAGAAAACTCACATCCTTCCTGCAAAACTAACCTCCTCACCAGCATCACCCCCCCGCCACCCCTCAACTGAGCGCCCAAAAGAAAAAAAAGAAAGGCTTTTCAGGAGAGGAAACAGGCTCAGAGAGCTGCACAAAGGCCAGCGTGACTATTATTTGAGTTTTAAGGGGCAGTTTGTTCCAGATGCACTTTGCATCAAAATGTTACAAACTGATGATTGATGACACAAGCTTAAGAAGTTGGGTGCTGATGACCTCTGCTTCATCTGAGCTTCGGAACAGTCTGGACTGGTGTGGGGGAACCTGCCAATGCTCATGGCGCACAGGTCTGCTACTTTTCAGTCGCTTTGAACAGTTAGTCTGAATTAAGTACAGTCAATATCGACTTTGTAGGTCATAAATAATCTTTTAGGTAATTGAATTGAATAATAACTTTGTAACAGAGCCTGACAACCACCAGCTCAGCACAGTTTCAGCTTGTATCAGACGGTTTACCCCTCACTCCTCTCTATCTTAAAAGACAAATGTGAGACATGAGACAAGTCAAACTGTAGTTGAGGCTGATGCGAGACCTAATGGTGACAGAATGACGGACATTAATCAAGGACAATATCTAGGACTTGTCTGAACAACGTAAACAAATACTGGAGAATAAATACCATGTCCTGCATGAAGACATGACATCGTCTCGTAGCTCTAAATGATTTGGCAGAAGACACGGAGAACGACAGCATAGTAACCAACTTGGGACATAATTGTTGGTGAATGAATGAATTCATTGTGGAGATGTGGCACAATGATGCAACAGACAGAGTAGCTTCATTCCACCCATTTACACGAATAGTTCAGTCTCACCATAGTTTGAATAGGCCTCTTAAAAGCAGTGTGTATGATTTGGTGACATCTAGAGGTGAAGTTGCATATTGCATCATATCCATCACCTCACCTCACCCTTCTGAACATGCAGGAGAGCCCATGGCGGCCCCCATAGAAAGGACCCTCTACTCATGTAAATATACATTACTGGGCTCATTTAAGGATAATGGGGAAAAAAGAAACATTTAGGTGATTATGCATTAAAATGTATGAAATTGTTTTGTAATATTTTTAGAAGTGCCAAAAATGACAGAAATTGTACACACTGCACCTTTAATTGAACCACTGTTGCCCCAGCGCATAAGCACAGAAGGGGAATCAGTTCATTAACCTAAGGATCTGCATATTGCACATGTTCTGTATGCTGTAATTTTTGCACATATGAGAGGCACGGTATGTCTTGTAGTTATGGTTTAAGCACAATATCAAAGTTTGGCTAATGCAATAAATGGAAAAGATACATGGATCTAGTTCCTCCTGTCTGCAAAGTAGTAGCAAAATAAACCATTTACATAAAAGCCAAGACTTGCAGAGGATAAAGACGAGGACAATAAAAGCAAACATGGGGAGACAACTGGATGTGCACAATGAATTGAAGGAAACACTGTATCACTTGTTTGCAGTTTCTCAAGAGCGCGATGCAAACACGACTTCCGTGCACAAACCCCAGAATACTGCAACAGGAAACGCGATAGCTACAGAGCTCAATCACAATTCATCTTGCGGCTCTTTTTATTTCACACACACACTCGTCTTTCCTCAAATAGCAATTTGAATGCATTTGATTTCATACGATAGATAAACCCTTTAAAGTTGAGTAAGATTTGTCATTTTTGTCACTAAAATATTATAAAACAATTCCATATCACCATTTTCATCAATTCATATTCAAACAGAATTCATCAATCACCCGAATGTTTTATCCCCCCCCATTACCCTTAAATTAGCCCATTAATGTATATTTACATGTGGAGGGGGTCCTCTCTATGGAGGCCGCCATGTTTTAACAGTAGTAAAAGTGGACGTATTAAACATCTTTTGCGTTTTAATGACAACTGAAGTCTACTATAGGTTCCCCTGCATGCTCACAAGGGTGAGGGTGATGTGATGGATACAACATGCAACTTCACCTGTAGATGTCACCAAATCTTACACACTGCACTTTTAAATCCACAGCAGCTCCCACCCACACACAGCCTCTTTGTACACGTCATTGACTATATTGAAGATAAATTATAAATACAACAGAAAATGGGTATGGTTTAAGAGAGATGAGCCAACTGATGTACCAAGTCTTGACCCCTAAAATCACTTTACAATACAGTTTACATTCTCCCAGTCACGCTTTATTTATTCATTTATTTATTTACCCTAATTATAGTGTGAAACCTCTCATTTTGGTTGAAATAGCCCTTTAATACTGTATATATCATATTTCTGCAGTGGCAGAACCCTAACTGGCTCTTGGCGGGGCTTACGTGCTAGTGTCAGCATGAAGTAAGTTTTTGGTCTTATCTCCCAGTCCTGGCAGCTGACAACGCAGAGGGTACCACCAGTCTAAATCCCCTGAGCTTTGAAAATAATCTAAATAACCTTTAACTAACAGACCTATTTCTTTGGGGTGGGGGAGGGGCAGCTGCAGCTCTGCCATAAATACAGTGCAAACAACAAGCCCAGTCTGGACCAATAACAGCTCTTTAATCTGTGTAATCAACCCAGTCACAAGCTACGCATAAGATTAGAGCCAACTGCCACAGTGGGTGTCTGAGGGGGCGTTCGATTTTCTGCCCTGAAAGATAGATTTTAATATTCCACTACCATGTATTTAGCCAACACAAAGAGAGATTAGAGGAATATATCCACATTTCTTTCTTGAGTTTTGGCAGTTCATCCAAGGCACCTTTCATACAATTAGCAAGGCAAATTAAAGTGACCACAGCAACCAGCCACCCTACTAATCCCACAAGCATCCCATCTGCAAATCAAAGCGGTTGGAGACATGATGGAATCACCCCTTGGGGATTTGACTGATTGCTCCCTGGAGCACCTACAGGCTGACTGAGGGCAGCCCTGACTCATCCTTTGTCCTGTGAGAGGAGAGAGACATTCTCCACATTCCAGGGAAGCCATCAAAGCACTAAGGATGAGGGTATCCCCAACACCCACCTCACACTCACTCACACACATACACACACACTTTATATGGTTTTAATGTTAATGCATCTTAGAAAAATGTGTTTCCACCCCCAAATACTTAATATAATAAGTTGTCCATAAAGAGAGGAAGACAATCTTTTTCTTTTAAATTACTTTTCCATAAACACAGCATTGTATCAAAGAATGTGGTTGTCCACATGAAACGACTGAGCACGCTTTTCTTTTTATAACCACCAGGCCTGAGAGGAAGAAGAAGAAGATGACGATGATGGCGGCAAAGAATATGTAAGCGATAAAGGAGACTTGGTAGATCTTCTGCTTCGGGTCACATTGGGCTACAAGAAATCCGCCATTGTTGTTGTAATTGTTGTTGGAGGTGGTGGTGGTGGGTTAGCGCTTGCAGGTGAAGGGAGAGGTGGTGCTGTTAAAAAAATTGTGTTGGTTTTAAAGACGGATGGGGGTCTTGGTACAATGGGGTCTTGAGATTTTGTCACTCTGGGAACCGGATTCAAAAAGTAGCGTGTACAGACATTGTATTCGGATTCCCCCTAAACTAGTCGTCTCAGTGTGGAAAGGGCCTAAATGTGGGTCAAACAACTAATTAGTTGGTCACCCCTCTCCATCCCCCAAGGGGGGAAAGTCACAATTACTGAGAAACAGACACCGAAAATGTAAAGTAGACTTACACAGCCCAGGATTACAATTCTACTGTGTAGTGTCTGACAGGAGAGGTAATATAATAATAATAAACTATATTTGTATAGCTCATTTCATACCAACATTGTAGCGGAAACTGCTTTACAATAAAAGAAGGAACATTAAGAGGAATATAAGACCATTTCGAAACATGAAAAGAAGAAAGAAAGCGATAAAACAACCAAAAAAGAAAAACATTTTAAAGCTTAGGTTAAGTTTAAAAACTGCTCTGTCAGACATTTCGGCTAGGACCTCTTGTCTCTGGCTCTGAGACCTGCTCTGTCGCCGATTTCAGCTAGGACTTCTTCTGAAACATATTACACCAAATGCAATTGGCCAAGGGTCCAGGCCGTGATGGGCTATATCACTCCTGCGACTCCTTGTCACCTCTTGAAACCTCTCCTCTTGCAGGTTTTGGCCAGGACTCAGTCCTCTGCCCTGAGATCTAACCTCTCAGAGGTTTCGACAAGAATTCAGTCCGCAGCTCTGAAATCTAAGATGTTTGCAGCCGATTTAACAATAAACATTAATGAAATGGTAATAAAATGGTTAATTAGAAGTTAATTAAAAAATACAATGCATCAGCAAAAGATCAGTAGTGCAAGAGGTTATAAAATGCATAAAATAGAAATGAATTAAAACATAATGCAACAGCATAAAATCAATAGTTCTGGATGGTAACAGGCAGTGTTAAAGGCTAAGTAAATGCTAATTAAAGGCTAGCGCAAACAGATATGTTTTTAGCTTACTTTTCAAAATATTCATTGAGTTGGCTTCCCTGATATCGTAAGGTAGTGAGTTCCTGAGCTGAGGGGCGTATGTAACAAAGGCTGCATCCCAAATGTTCCTTCGACTGCCACAGGGAGCCTCGAGTAAACCAGCAGTAGATGATCTATGTGTTCTTGGAGGTTGATAGTTAATAAGAGAGCTGGCGATGTAATTTGGTCCTAGCACATGAAGTGCTTTGTATACAACGAGCAGGACTTTCAGTCAATTCTAGATGTTGGTGGTGGTGGTGACTGCTGACGGACGAGATCTGTGCCAAACAAGCATGTGTGGATGATGCTTGTATGTGACAAGTGTGCCTACCCTCAGTGTGTTCATGCATGCACAGGAACGCATGTATGAGCATGCATGTGCACAAGCACACACACTCCCCTATATCTGCATGGCAGGAATGAGGGCAACTTCGGGGCCCTGGGGCCTTCGACACCCTCAGAAAAACAAACAAGCATTCAGCACAGCAGACAGACTGCTGCAATGGAGACACGCACGCACATAAGCACACACACACACAGAAAGAGAGACAACTACCGCCTTTTGTGATTGTTTCTTTCTGACCTCAGCACCAAAGCAGGTGTTCACAAAAGCAGCAAATATACTGTTTCTCCTGTTTCTCAAGTGCAGAATTATATATTTTGAAATTATTATAAAACGTTATATGCTAAAATTCCTAAATTTAAAGCTATTACTTATCCATTTCTGTCCAACAGTGCAAGTCTGAGCTTACTGGTCAGTATGCTCATCACATAGTGCAGCCTCTGAAAGGGAAGAGGGGCGGGGGGCTACCCATTGCCGTGGTAACACAGCAAACACACAGAGACAGCCACAAGCATTCAGGCGGCCATCTGAGTGGCAGGCGGGGAGAGAGCGGGTCACGCCAACACACAAGTGTCGGTGCACTTCCACGAGCGTCACTGTGTCCCTCTATGAAAAGCAGATTGTGGGGGGCTATTTCTGGAGGGCCTGGAAGACTGCAGCAGTGCTCTGGAGCAAAGGAGGAAGTGGCTGCCCACAGGCAGGCACCACTGGCAGCATCACACTCACTCCTCTCTCAGACTCACTGAATTGCTTCATATTGCTTTCAAGACGAGGACTCTATTAACCGACTGAGATCTTCACTTGCATCCACACTCTGACTATGAAATACACCAGCGAGTAGCAGATGAATCATACATTTTGTCCCAGAACATGAATACATAAGTTCTTACAACAGAATAGGGAAGGATGACATTAACAATAATACACTTAGTGGCAAGTTTACATCATGTGGATGTAGCTGTGGCTCAGGAGTCACAGTGGGTCTATGGTAGACCTCAGTTGTCTGTTTACTTTTACTACTGTAAAAACATGGTGGCCCCCACTGTGAGGACCCCCCCCCTCATGTAAATATACATTAATGGGTTCATTTAAGGGTAATGCAAAAAATTTAACATTTATGTGATTATAAATGAATTAACATATAAGTATGTGATTGTTTTGTAATAGCTTTAGAAGTTATAAAAATGACCGAAATGTTAAACACTGCATCTTTAAAGAAAAAATTATAAAAATTTTATTTCACCCCCTAGCCTGGAATGAATACAGTCTCACCATATCTTATTCTGAAGCTCAAACAGCCCGAATGCCTGCTGGAGCTTGGTCTGGAACATGTTTTGACTGTTTCAATGAAAATACAGTCCATCTATATATTCCATCTTATGTCCGATTTCAATTTGATTGTGAAGTTACTTTTTATGGCAACATTTCTCATAATTCAGACAAAGTTACTCCATGACGCAACACACAAACAAGTATACATAGCGTCATATAGTCAGTACGTTTACATGACACTTGAGAAAACTAAGAATTATTGGATTTTCAAGATACATGTATAGCTTCTCACAGTCCGATTAAGACCCCTAGATTAATCGTGCATTTATATGTTCTATTGGATTGGAATTGGATTTTGCATTCTGCGCAGGGAGATTTTTTCCCAGGGTCGTGAGCCAGAAGTAGAAGGACACGAGCATAGGATAGCATAGCATCTAGCATATGGCGGCGGCGTCTTTCTTCCAAAATCACCACACGCTAGAGCGCCATTGTGCATGGCACAATGCATGCATGTGTCATGTATATCACATACGGAATGTAGAAAGATGTAGCTTTGTCTTGCTCGTTGTACCCCATCTTTCTTGGATACCACCTGAGTTTGTTTGGTGACGTAAAGAGGTCAACCGGAAGTGGCTCTATTACCACTCGTTGAAAAGGGTACAGCACCACCCATCATACCAGGGTGTGAAATGCTTCAGCCAATCAATGGATTTTCTCACCGCTATGTATACTTGGACAATTGCAATTAGCCGATTGAGGAGCATAGTCGAACTATGGCTGTAATATGATTAAACGGTGCATGTAAATGTACTGAGTGATGGTGATGCAGAACAGGGTCAATCTGAATGGGAGGACTCTGACAAGCTCAGCCATAACAAGGAGCTTGAGCACTGGTTACATCACATAACCAAGGAGAACATAATACATACACATACATACATTACAACACAGTCCTCATTAGTTTCAGCAGTACTTTCAGATGTTTATCACCCTTAAGTCAAACACATGGGGAGCAAATCAAGATGACACAACTGTCAAACACTGTTCAACGGTAACAGACACAACCTGAGTTTTGTAAACACACAAAAGGTTCCGGGCATGCTCCGTCTGCCCTGTGAGCTCCTCTTTGTCTCCTCGTAGCCTCAAATGTTGTGAATGGCCTCAGTCTGACTTGCAAGCTGTCGGGGTGTATGCATGTGCGTGTAGCAGAGGCTCGGGTTTGGCGGTGCTGTCACTCCATTCTGAAAACAACCACCCCACATTCTGTTCAGAGTAGGCCGCAGCAATGACCAACACCCTCAAACTGCAGTGCCAGAGGCACACAGATGGAGCCACAATTGGGCCTGTATGTGTCTCTTCAGTGTCTTGAATGGGACCGCCTCACAGCTGCACACAAGCCCCCTTCCTGGTTTTCAGGCACACAAGGGCAAACTAGGCTTGCACTAAACAGTCGAAAAAGTATCCCTCGGGTCCCCTCCTCTATTTCCTGTTTGGGCCTCACACTGTGTATCTAATTGGCTGCTCAGGTCCTTGGTGCAGTGAAGGCAACCCTGTCATAACACCATGTCATGCTGTGTTCCTCTGAAGACCCATCTCAGAGGACCACACCCTGGCCAATACAGACTCTTCCTTTCCCCATTCTATCAGCAGCCATTTTGGTTTTAAGTAAGATCCACTAACTGTACAACTTAGCATCTAGGTTGAGCACAATGTGAGCAACCTGATACCCATGCAGACAATGAAAGAAAGTGAATGGAGGCTTCATATCACTGCCCTAAGGTGGGTGTCTCTTAGACACTTAGTCACCAGCTGTTTTAAAGTAAAACTGAGGCACAGCTCCACACACAAGGTGTCTCTTGGTGATGCCACTCTCATATGTGTAGTAATGCCATTAGCCCTGTAAACACGTAAGTGGCAACGATGCTCACATGTCAGGATGCTTTGGGATTTTTAGACACAGGAGGAAACTCTGTGCTGCAGAATTCCTGGTATTCTTGTGATTGAGTATCTTGACTTGCAGCCAAGTGATTTGGCCATGTCCAAAATAAAACCAAGAAAAGTGTACGTTCAGCCCAACATCCCTCACATGCACTATTGAAACTGAAGCCAACAATTATTGATTGGTAAGCATGGACACATAGGCAATAATGACAGTTCTCTATCTCTGCCCTTCGTTTTGGAGTAACACACTGATGCCTGGGGAACCAAGACAGTACTAGAGGAACAAAGCACAGTATCACATGTAACACTGAAGATGAGAGATATGTTGAGTTAAAGGTACAGTGTGTAAGATTTTGGTAATTTTGTGTCACTTTTATCTTTAGAAATAGAATAACAAAACAATTCTAAAGACATTTTTACGAATTATAATCACCCCGATGTATGATTTTTATATGATCCTAAAATTAGCCCTTTAATGTCTATTTACATGAGGAGTGGCTACCATAGGTTATCCTGCATGTTTGAATGGAAAGGGTGAGGTGATGGCTACAACATGCAACTTCACCAGTAGATGTCACCAAATCTTACACACTACACCTTTAAGGTGAGAGATATGTTGGCTTAATGATGGTGCATTAAATGGCAATGGAAATAACAAATGTGCCTCCACCTACTAATGCAGAAAGAAGTTGCTGTAAACAGTGAAGCAGCAGAAATGGGGCAATGCCAGCAATAATCATCACCCTTAAATGTTTAGTTTTACAAGGCATGGGAGACTTGATCCATTAAAGCCACTGTGGCTTTATTGTCTGGCTCCCAGATGCTTTTTTACAGGCCTGTTTCTGCTCCGTGCTGAAACCAGGCTGGGGTAGAACAGGAAGGGGTGTTTCTGCAGCGTTTGCAGTGTCCACGTTATAACATCCTGTATGCAGCTCCTCCTGCAGAAACAAGGATGCAATAAGTGCTTCCATACAATCAGAAATGTGATGTGGGCCACTCCGGCATCATTGAGATAATAAAAGCCCAGTTCTGTGGAGTCTTTTAAGCCACAGTGGGCTTGTCATGTTACGATTTACTTCCTCTGAATAAGTCATAGGCAAAAAAAGTCCACTCTGCACCACATTTACAAAAGGCATGCTCCAATCGGATAGGGCAGGATGAATATTTCATGATTAAACGGGCCATTATACTGCACAGATCTAGGCCACGGCTCAGGAGATGGAGGGGGCTCAGATAACGGTCCCAAGTCCGGGTCCCAACAACACAAGGGAACACCGCTCCGGTCCAATGGGGTTCAGGGAGGGGCGAAGCCAACTGGGTTAATCCACACAACACGAACAAAGCCAGCAATCAGGAGAGAATCGCCGATTTATTATTTTATTCTATGAAATAAAGCTTTAATCGCGCCCGTGCAAGAAACTGAGTATGGTAACACTGTGCATACCGTCCCAAGCCAGAGGTCTGAAGCCGGCAGCCACCACAGTGACAGCTAGCTACCTGGCCGCCTAGTTTACCAAAATAAGCCCCGCAAACTCTTATGAATGAGGGACAACAGAAACTAAACCGGGTGAATAAATCCGTCATTCGGTCACAAACAGTGCCTCCACACCCTCTTCTTCTTCTTCTCTCATCCCCTCCAGTCCACTCCCCTCCTCCCCCGGGACCGGCTAACATTAGCTTTATAGCTAACTTGGCTGTCAACACAACTGAAACTGTTTGGCTATTGCTAAAACATGTCCGTTAAGTGAGTGCTAACAAGCATGTTTTGCATCCTTTAGCATACAGTACATTCCCCGAAGCCACGTCGGAAATGCAGGACACAACAGCTGATAGGTGAGCTTCTAAAGTCGGCTAATCCCGTGAGGCCTTGCACATCCCCGGCCTCCAGTAAATCCCTTGACTGAGCGCTAACAGCGCTCAGCGTCGGTCAACTGCGAGCGGCGACCGGCCGGTCCCCGCCTCCCTCCCTCTACAACTCCAGCCTCCGTGGCTAATGCTAAACAGCTAGCATGCTAACTCTGAGTACCCACCTCGTTTGTCGAGGTCGTAGCCGACCACCATAAAGTAGTCGGCGAGCCGGGCCATCTTCGAAGCTCAAGGCGACGGGCCCTAAGCGACGTATCCTTTGCTCTCTCCGGAGACAAATGTCCATTCACGTCCTCCCGGCAACAGACGCATCGCGGGAGACAGTAGCATCCTTCCAGCTGCACCCCGCCGCCATACTGTCAGACTGCCGTGCCCTGACAGCGCAGAGCCGCGAGTCTGCGCCTGCGCACTGGCAGCCTTCCAGGGAGGGGCCGCTCGGCAGGAATGTCCCATATGAAGAGCGGGACCAGCACGGGGAGCAGTAATCTGACCAGAACCTGTCTACAAACAGTGATTAAGGGGTGAATGTTGGCCGTGATTCCACGAGGCTGAAACTGGAGTGAACCCACAAAAATCCAGTGGAAATAACTTTTTAATATACTATATTGGGGCAAATTTCAGCCGTGGGGTCCATGATTTAGCTTGATTCCCAACATGCCCTTTAGGGAATATACTTTTGATTAAGGTACAGTGTAATTTTTTTCCCTTCACCTAACAAAACAACTTGAAACTGAGTTCATAAACTAAAGTTAAACTTGTCTGCAAGGCTTGTTTAATATACTCTATATACAGGCCAATATCGCTCGTTCACTTCGAGTCATGGAGAACCTACAGCCTTTAGTTATCAAAGTATCAAAGCCACATCATAAAGAAGCCTCATCTGATGTGGCCATCGCCTTTGCAAGCAAAGTTCACTAGTTCAAATCCCACTTGGACCCTGGTGCAGTATCACTGGCCCTGACACTGATACCCCCGATTGCCCTGTGTACTAGTAGAAATACCCTGCAACTCAGATTATTGGATAAGCGGTAGAAGATGACATGACATGACATCTGGAGGTGAAGATGCATGCAACCTATGGTAAACTTCAGTTGTCAAAACTTAAAAGTTGTTTAGTATGTCCACTCTGCACTGCTACTATAAAAACATGGCAGCTCCCGTAGAGAGGACCCGTGACTCATGTAAATATATGTCAATGGACTACTTTAAGGGTAAAAGATAAAATTTGGTGGTTATAAATTCATGAAAATGTCAGTATGTCATTATTTTTTAGAAGTGACAACAATAACATGAAATGTTACACATTAGTGTTGCACATTTAAACACCTTTAAATAATAATTTCACCCAAATCTCGCTCACTATACTTTTAAGAGGTCATCTTTAACTATACAGAAACTGAAACCTTTTAAATCTCAGCTAGTGCTGCATTGCAGTAAATAATTTATTATTCAGTGGCAGTATGACAAGTTCAACGTGTTTTATGTTTATCTTGTATAGTCCATGTCATGGACTTTGACATGTTACATTGTATTTCTGTAAAGGTACAGTGTGTAAGATCCAGTGGCATCTGGTGGTACAGTTTTATAGTGAAGCAAACAATATATATATATATATATATATGTGTGTGTATGTGTGTATGTGTGTATGTGTTTGTATACAGTATACATATATATGTATACATCCATATATATTTATACACTTATATGTACAGTATATACTGTATATATTGAAGTTAACCCTCCATTCATGTATCCTATAATGATTTTTACATTGAAAGGCCCTCTCTGAAACCTCTGTTGGTTTTGTCCTTTTATATAACCTGTACCTTTTACAGAATTACTGTTATTGCTCTTGAAGATGCAGTGTGTACGATTTCATTTCGATGTGTAATTTCTGTCCTTTTTTCATGAATTTTTTCCATTGCCCTTAAATGTGGGCTATATAAATAAGATTTGATTTGATTTGATTAAATCAATCCATTAATGTATATTTACATGAGGAGCGTGTCCACTCTATGGGGGCTGCCATGTTTTTAAAGTATCCCAGAGTGGACATACTTTTGAATTTTAATAGCAACTAAAGTCTACCATAGGTTCTTCTGTATGCTAAGAAGGGTGAGGTGATGGATACAACATACAACTTCACCTCTAGATGTCACCAAATCTTACACACTGCACCTTTAAAGGGGATCTATTGTGCCCATTTAAGGGGCTCTCTATTTGTTATTTGTCCTCTATTCTGATGATAAACGGTATTCATAGTCTCAGAAACACTTTGTTTTTTTTTTCAAACGAGACCTTTTAAAAGTTAGGGATTCCTTCCAAGGGTGAAACACAGGGTTTTGCCTCTCCCCCCACCCCCCTGAAGTGTCACTATCTTCTAATTGGCTGATCGGTAGGTGATCCCAGATTGGCTGAAAATGTAGTCTAGTCCCACCTTCTAAAGAAGCAAGTTTCACCCTCACAAGCGGCTCTGAGCCGGAAGCCGCCACTGCAAAACATAAACAATGCAAGGAGAAGTAACCAAGTTCAAAACGTGAAAATAAGAGTGCATCCATATATGTTGGAGCCGGAATGGCCTTTGAAGCGTACAATTTCAAACAAACAAGCAACACCGTGGTACACCGTGAGGTAGAGGCGTGTTGTTTACCTCGGAAATGACGACGGTCTTCTCTTTAACACGGAACATTTGGAGGTCTTGCACCAACCCAGAGTTCGTTAGTCCATGAGCCCTTAAAGAATAAATTCTTCGCTGGTATAATTACTCCTTTGATGATATAGAGGACAAGCTCAGCTCAGGTCATTTAAATCTCTTGTCCAGTCGCCGTGCTCGTATGGATCAATTCCACTGATTTGACTAATTTTTTGGAGATACCGTACCTTCAGAACAGGGTTCAGCTTGTCTTGATACGGTTCATCACCTTTATGTTTTGTTCGGTCCATTTATCCCTGTGTTTGTTCCTCTGTCTCTGCAGCACCGTGTCTCAGTTATGACAACAAACTACAACAATGGCGCCAGCGACCCACAATGCATTGCAAGATCAGGTGCCCGTTCAAGCCGCATAGTTAGGTTGGAGAGTGCCGCTGTTTGATTGACATCCTCTGGTGCAGACACACACATCCACCCAATTTGGTGACGTCACCAACGGCTTTGTGTTGCAAAGTGCACCTTTGACTTTTCCGGCTGAAGCTGCCACCGTTTTTGTTAAATTTCTCAAACATGCATTTAGGTCATTTTATGCGGTTTCAACCATCTTAGTGATACATCTACACCATAACAGTGTGTTTAACTCCAAAAGTGAGGAAAACCACAGTAGGTCCCCTTTAAGTGTTGTAAGTGCAAATGGCAATAATCTAACTTTGTTTTTGAGATTTAGTATACACAAGCTTTGGAAAATAGGAAAAGATAGTAAACACCCATTATACAAGAACTAGCCCATAGGCTTCAGTAGATCTTAGGGACATACCATACCATAATCTGCACAAAATTTAGTTTCCGCAGCCTTTAGTTGAGAAGAAAGTTTATCAGTGAGGAAAAATAAACACAATGAATGCTGAACTTTTGTTTGTATGACAACATTCATTTCACTCCAGCTGGACTTAACATGTAAGATAGAGGGAGGTGAGAAAGGCTGTAACAGCCATGTGGCCTGTCCTTGGCTGTCAGCACTGTATAGGTCTTGAGAGAATTTCAACGCTTCCTGTGATGTGACCTTTGACCTGTGGCTGCTTATCGTTCATGCATGGATACAAACAATCCTGAGTGCGAGTTGTCACATTTCTCTTCCAGGGCTTTGTTTTACCAACACTCCACAACAACTCATCTCCCATTTTTTTCTCCCATAGTCATCGGACACTTGGGGTAAGAGAGTTGGTGGGCGGCGCCTGGCGCTCTGCGGTAAACATGGCCTGCTCCAACAACTGCAGCTCTGTTAAGTGGGAGATAACTTGCACCCGTTTAAGGGGAGTCATGCGGAGGTCAGCGGAGGTTTTGGTTCTCACAGCTGACGTCCTGACCTTGAACCACACGCTTGCCAGAGATAAACACAGACAGAAGAAGAGACAAGGGGAGCTCACTTTCTCACAGACTCCTCCCACAGGACAATGTTACACACAGTAAGGAAACTGTCTGTCTTGAGCTCAGTCCTCACTGAACCTTCCCCTTGAGTTAAATAAACCTCTAACCTCTGTTCAAGAGGTTGTGGCTGAAAATACATTTTTTTGTGGAGACAATGCATCTTTTGCTGGCAAGTCTATGTCTATGTTTATTTAAAGATGCTGAAGTATCGTACATAAAGCAGGGCTGTCAAATATACGGCCCACGAGCCAAAAGCGGCCCACCAGAGGGGCCAATCTTGCTGAGCGAGATAACTTTGCATTAAGAAACGAATTGCTATTTCATATTTGTCCACTCGGAGTCAGACCTAACACCTTGAAGTTTTTTGCACTAAAACAAAGGAAAAACTTCGGAGATGTTTATTAGTTTATCATGCAATGATTTTACTGGTCCTACCCACATGAGACCATGCGGTGCATGTGTGCAATATGATATAATATATTATATAGTATAATACAATATAATATAATATAGCAGGTCAAGAGTGGCATAAAAGTAGAAAGTCAGCTGCAGGCCGTCTTGTCACTGATTCTGTATACCTAAGTCTAATCAGCTCCAAAGCCATTTGGAGGATGCAACGATCATGTGACTTCCTTTATGCTAACCAACAGACAGGAAGCGGTTTAAAGTTCCGCTCGCACATCACAGCTACTCACTGGGCTGTTTCCAGCAGTTCTTTTCCTCTCAGATCAGGTGAAGCATAGCGCCATGAAAACGCTTCATTAGACACTCATTAGAACGAACCCCTCTGAGCTAAGATAAGCAGACGTAATTTTACCAAACACTTGCCATTGGGTTTCATACACTGCCTCTTCTCCACTGTAACTGGAAACCATCTGTTTTCACATAAGATAAACAGTGTAGCAACAGACTGTGTGTATAGTATACTGCTCTCAGTCTGGATCTGTAGCTCCTGTGTTTTTAACCATAACAGCCCCTGAAGATATTTGTTCTGTTACCCGAGCCAGTAAATCAAAACAGGTGTACATCTAGAGGTAAAGTTGCATGTTGTATCCATCACCTCACCCTCACCCTTTCTGAGCATGGTAGACTTGAGTTGTTATTAAAACTTAGTACGTCCACTTTGACTACTGAAAAAAATATGGCGGCCCCCATAGAGAACCCCCTACTCATATAAATATACATTAAAGGGCTCATGTAATGGAAAAATACAAAATATTTAGGTGAATATAAATTAATGAACATGTCAGTCAGTATGTGATAGTTTTGTAATATTTTCAGAAGTTACAAAAATGATAAACACTGCACCTTTAATAGGTAAATTCATACTCCAATTGGTATCCCCATACAGCTGCAATAAATTCTGTCTCAGCGTTCCAAGTCATCCCAGAGATGTTGGACGGCGCTGAGGTTAAAAAGAGGAAAATCATTTTGTGGAAAACCCAAGATGTTGTCATTTCTAGGAGCCCAGCACAGAGAGGGTCACCTCTCTTCTTCACCATCACGGTTCCCACACTGAAATCCTATCCCTCTCCTCACACTGCCCCTTTGCCCCCCCCCCCCCTTCCACTCCTCCACAACACAGCACTGGGCATCAGCCACTCCAAACAAAGACCACTCGGACAGAAACTACAACAGACCGGCTCGTACACAATCGTAAATAAACTGCAGTGAGACCATTGTGAACCTCCAAATTGACATCAGGAGTCATTGCTCATGTAACAATTATTTGAAAATCAATGTTATATAAAGTTTTTAAAAAAAATTGAAATCTTCCTGGTTCTAATGAGGTGCATGAGACTAAGTGTGGTGTATTCTGCAGCTAGAATGACATAAGAGTCACTAGGGGGCAGCAATCATTAGACTATCACACAGTGGCTGGGGACAGAATAAACCTCTGTGACCTCAGGTCTCTGTAAAATATACATAAAATGAAATTGAGTGCATATTTTGACAAACATATCACAGTTACAGCTCATTCTAATATCTCTTGTTGCTTTGCTAGAGGGGAGGAGGAAGTGGAGTGTATGTCCAAAGGTGTGGGCTGGAATAACAACAGAAAGGAAGGAGGAAATCAAGCAAAATGGAAAAGAATAAAGCAAAACTTTAAAATAAAATCACATTGTATTACGCCTGCCGTTTTCAGTCAGATCTGGTTCTGCCAGAAAAGTTCAAAACATTCTCACATGCTGTTTAGATATTTCAATGTAGTGCAGTGAAGTGCTCATTTTCTCACAAACAGGAGGAAACAGTGGAGGGGAGGAGCCAAGCAGACGTTCTGCTGGAACCTACACGTGCTCCCTGTTTGTATTATATGACATTCTTCACCTCAGCCACCTCACACCACTTCACAGCTCCTGCATGATTAATTTGTTTTGTATCGGCGGGGGACGCCTCGGGTCAGCGCCATCAGCATCACCTGCTGTTTATATGTTTTTCATCTGCAATGCAAAGTACTCCACACGGACACGGGCAGTGGTGGCACACTGTAGGAGTTAAAGTTAAGAAATGTATCTGTAAAACTGGTAATTTATGGTCATATATGGTGTTTTTGCTATTGCTACATTGTCAAAATTAGGATTCATTGCTGTTTACTTTGTTATTTATTGCGGACATTACTTTCCCTCTTCAAATGCTACCCGATGGATACAACACCAATTGCTGCTATATGTCCACCACTTCCTTTCGAGTTACTAACCAGCTGACCCTAATGTGCTAAAAATTATAATTAAAACTTCTCATCTTGAAAGCACAATATGAGTGAAGCCTCCGCTTTTTTATTATTCATTTTGTTATCTATATTATTTTATCTATTTGTTAATTTCATTTATTTTATTTTTGATTTGATTGATTGATTTTATTAAATTTTCCTTAGTGCAGCCTCTGCTAAATGAATGCCACCATTATTTGTTTCTTTGATCTGAGGTGAGAATTTGTCACCAGCTGATCAGCAATTGTATATTTCAGGTATTCCCATCCCCATAGTACATGTCGGCGGGCCCTTGAGCAAGTTAATGCAATTTCCAAAAGCTCTCACAAAGAGCTACATATGAATGTATGAATGTGTGAATGAATGGAGGAATGGCACACGAGAGAGTGAGAGAGAGAGAGAGAGAGAGAGAGCATTTGTAAAGGTGCAGTATTTTTTGTATCAATGAAACCTTTACAATTGAGTGTGGTTCTGACCTTTGACCTTCTTACCAGGTTGAGGACATTTCACATTGACATTCAAGGTGCTGTGTGTAAGACTTGGTGACATCTGGAGGTGGAGTTGCGTGCTATATCCATAACCTCACTCTCACCCTTCTGCGCATGCAGGAGAACAAATCGCAGACTTCAGTTGTCATTAAAACTCAAAAGATGTTTAGCATGTCCACTTTTACTACTGTAAAAAAATGGCGGCCCCCATAGATCATATGGGACCCCCCCTGATGTAAACATACATTAATGGGCTGGTAATGGGGGAAAAAAGATACATTTAGGTGATTATAAATGCAGGAAAATGTCAGTATGTCATTGCTTTGTAAACTTTTTAGAAGTGACAAAAATGACCAAAATACCTTTAAAGTTGTTGTTGTTTATAGGTCATCATGCTAGAATTTTACTGGTCCTGCCCACTGGAGATCGAATTTGGCCCTATGTGGCCCCTGAACTAAAATGAATTTGACACGCCCGATATAGAAGGAAGAGAAGAAGTACATGGAGACCAAACAGTGAGCACACATCTGATCAAAGTCAGCTCTGTCTTTGTGCCGCCCGACACCACAACACTGGTTATTTGTACTGTTTACACAATCAAACACAAGCAGCGGCCCAGTGTCACCCATTCAGAGACATGACAGAGGGACACCGCACAATCAAGCCAAAGTCCATCTGCTCTTTGATCTGTTGACAACAGATGACTTTCAAAGCTGACATCCTGTGCCAGAGAGAACTCAGTCCTGTTCACTAATTGTCACCCGAAACAAAATGGCCAGTCCACAACAGAGAGATCAAACATGGAGGGGAGGCCTGTGTTTCAGAGCCAGACTCATCGGCTGCAATCACAGGCCAGAGAACTCTTACATAAACGGGTCAGCATCAGTCAGGAAGTGACCTGCTTTCTCGGCCAAGTCCCACCAATAAATTACTCATTATCAGTTTGTTACCATCCTTATCATATCAATAGGTAGCACTGCAAGATGTGGGTTAAAGGTGCAGTGTGTACGATTTCAGTCATTTCTGTCACTTCTACCAGTAGAAAAAAATATTACAAAACAATTACATCGTGACATTTTCCTTATCACCGAATTGTATTTTTGCCCTTAAAGGTGCAGTGTGTAAGATTTGGCGATATCTAGAGATGAAGTTGCATGTTGTCTCCCTCACCTCACAATCACCCTTCTGAACATGCAGGAGAACCTACGGTCGACTTCAGTTGTTTTTAAAACTCAAAAGATGTTAAGTATGTCCACTCTGGGCTACTGTAAAAACATGGTGGCCCCCATAGAGAAGAACTGCTCCTTGTGTAAATATATGTTAATGGGTTCATTTAAGGCTCAGTTTCCCCACAAAGGTGCAGGTGTGCAAGATTTTGGCCATTTTTGTCACTACTAAAAATACTACTAAACAATTACCTATTGACATAATCATGAATTCATGGTTATCTAAATGTTTTATTTTAGCCTTAAACAAGCCCATTAATGTATTTACATGAGGAGCAGGTCCTCTCTTTGGAGGCTGCCATGTTTTTACAGTAGCTCAGAGTGGACATACTAATCATATTTTGAGTTTTAATTACAACTGAGGGCTACATAGGTTCTCCTGCATGTTTGGACAGGTAAGCATGAGGTGAAGGATACAACATGCAACTTAACCACTAGATGTCACCGAATTGTACACACTGCACCTTTAAGGGTAATGGAAAAAAAAACATTTATGTGATTATAAATTCATGAAAATGTCAGTATATATAATTGTTTTGTAATGGTTATAGAAGTGACAAATATGACTAATCTTACACTCTGCACCTTTAAATGACAACTGAGAGCTGTTATATGTTACCCTGCATACTCAGAATGGTGAGGGTGAGGTGATGGATACAACATGCAAATGTCACTAAATCTTACACACTACACCTTGAATGTCAATGTGAAATGGCCTCAACCTGGTAAGAAGGTCAAAGGTCAGAACCACATTCATTTGTAAAGGTTTCATTGATTATATCACAAAAATACTAGATCTGTTTGGTGAATCCTCCAAAGATCATTTTATTGCAATTGGATCTGAATAAGCGTTTCTCATGCGGCTCACAATCTGGCAGGTCCTCTTCTCCCCTGATGGTGTTATAACCTGTGAAAAATTGCTTCCAAGGCTGATGGAAGATCAAAGAAAGGCCCGAGCAGAGCTAAATCTGCATCAAAGACGATATCGGTGAGAGTGAGAAGTTGGCAACCGTTGGTAACAAATGTGTCAGAGTGGATCTGGCTCATGCTCAGCTTCACAATGGACAAAAGGGCCAAGATCACTAAAGCACATGAGGGCGCAGATCTGCAGTTGGCAACAGCCATGTTGCCCTGAACTGTGCTGCACAAATGACTTCGAGCATGTTCTCGCTGTTACTTATTGCTGATGAGAAATCTGCACCACTTTCTAGGAAATGAAGCATCATCTTTTTTTTTTTTTACCTTTAAACATAATAGAAATTTCAGATCATATTCTAAAGGATATTGTGACACACACACTCTGGAAGTAGAAGGACTCCATTTCTGTTATAGAGTAGGTCCCTGATCAAGATGCCTCTGAACCCCAGGACCATAAACATGGGAGAACACACAAACCATAAGCATCACACCAATTGGGAAGTGCCACCTGATTAAATTCAGATGATAACGGACCAAAAGGCTGATGCAGACAACTCAGTCTGGTAATATCTAATTTATAACAAAAAAGTTGCTGAATGCACCTTTAAATTTGTAATTATTTTCCTCAGCTGTGTGACACGAGAAGAAAACACGTGTCCAATGCTTATATTTAGACAAAGGCGTCATGAGCCTGAGTTAAATTTTGCAGCGGTGAGGAGACAAATAACAAACATGTCGTCGCTAACATTCCTCCTGCAGACAGTCTGTTTAGCTTCTGCTGCTGTTTGTTGATGTTTCTCTTTCTAATACCAGGAGCGCCGTCCACTCCGCTTGGCAGCTGACAACCCAGTTGGCATGTGCATGAAAATGGGCTGTTGCGTAACCGCATCAGCAGTGACACCAGGTGTAGGTATTACTGGTGTGTTGGTCAGTTAAGTATGAAAGGAAGGAGAGAAACTTGGATACAGTACAGACAGGAGACTTCATTAATAGGTAGATATAAGCTGATTCTGCTGAGTCATTACACACGGTTGTAGGATTCTTGTTTGGACCTGTGATTATAACAGACGTACAACACATCTGAATGGAATTGTGACGGTAGGGTAACCAAGCAATGAGAAAAAAACAACAACTTTTACAGTAACTTCTACAGGCCACATGTGTCAAACTCCTGGCCTGCTGATTATTTTATGTGGCCAGCGAGAGCTTAAAGGTGCAGTGTGTATTTTGGTCGTTTTTGTCACTTCTAAAAATATTACAAAACAATCACATGCTGATTTTTTCATGAATTTATAATCAAGTAAATGTTTATTTTTTTATATTAGTCTGAAAGGAACCCATCAATGTAGATTTACATGAGGAGGCCACCATGTTTTTACAGTAGTAAACATGGACATACTAAACATCTTTTGAGTTTTAATGACAACTGAAGTCTACCATCGATTCTCCTGCATTCCCAGAAGGGTGAGGGTGAGGTGATGGATACAACATGCAACTTCACCTCCAGATGTCACGAAATCTTACACACTGCACCTTTAGCCCTGCAACATCCATCCAAACTCATGAAGGCACCATTTTTAACCTGAAGTAGCCATGGGACCTCATAAGTATGGTGGACACCCACTCACACAAACACAACACACCGTACCTTATCAAATGTGTCTGAATTCCGAGTCCTTCATTCCAGACCACATGTGGCAAACTTCAAATCAAATCAAATCAAAATTTATTTATATAGCCCGCATTTACAAATCACAGTTTGTCTCACAGGGCTTCACAGGGTGGGTACAATCCTCTGCCCTTAGACCCTCAGCAAGGGTAAGGAAAAACTACCAGGGAAAAAAAAACTTTAACAGGGAAAAAAAGAAAAGGTAGAACCCTTAGGGAGAGTCACAAGTGAGGGATCCACTCCCAGGACGGACAGACATGCAATAGATGTTACATAGAGTATTCAGTAACAATACACACATTTTGTAAACGTGAATGATTAAATGTTTATATCCATCTTTGTTTTGGTCTTTTCAATCTCTAGGTTCGTCACAGCTCGCTTGCACGTTCAGGACCCACTGCCAGATTATTCATGGCTTGAGACTCAGGATGCCGGTGTCCTCGTCACCGCCTTGGGTTCGTCTCATTCACCAACGGCAGCAAAGCTGGAAAAACAGTTAAAAATTGTTTCAGATAGTGCATGTGGTTTCCTGAGTTAAATGTAGTAGGGGGACACAGGGTTTGTGGCAGGGGTGAGAATTTGATGGCAGGGTGCTCAATCTATGTGCTCATTCTAAGTGCATGATGGGAAATCCCCCCCAGCAGTCTGAGCCTATAGCATATTAGTATGGACTATTCAACTCAGGTCTCGCCTGATCTAGTTTTGACTATAGGGTATGTGAGATTGTGGCCTGGGGGCCAAATATGGCCTGCAAGATCGTTTTATGTGGCCTGCAAGAGCTCAAAGGCATATGATTGTCTGAAAATAAAAGTTTAAAGCATACATTGCACAGTGATAATGAGTTTGATTCCCCTGCTAGGCCCTTTGAAGAAATGGTGGCACAGGAAATGTATCTGGGTGTCACTTGATGCAGTTCTGAGAAATCTGAGGATTTCTTCACTTTCTGGTCTATCTGTGTGAAACAGATGGGCTGACAGTGAACATAAGAGATATGAGAAGGGGGGGGGCGGTTCCGGAGTAAATGCTCAAGAAATTCATCCAAAATTGGGGGTGATTTCCCATTTGAGGTGGAACATGGGTTTATCCAGAAATGGGTGCTGATGACTGTAAGCTGTTCGTGATACGTCTATAGTGGAGACCACCACTGATGGATAATGATTGGCCTTTGTGGTGATCACTGCTTGTTTTGACAACATGAGTTCAGCAGTGGTCAATTGTATCCATAAGAAGAGTTGCTACACAACTTAAACAAGAGGAATATGCTAATCTATAACATAATAACTCAAAGCTACTGACTAAATAGAACGAAAACATGCACAGAGGCTATGACTAACTCGCCTCTGACTATCCCACTAATAATAGATGAATGAATAAAAATAGAAATAACAATAATAGTAAACACTATTTACTATACAACACTTTCCATACATCCCACACAAAGTGAGATGATGGACAAAAACATGAAAACATCAAGTGTACAATGTAAAATCAAAGGCAACACAAGTTAGAATAGAAAACTAGGCAAACAACACAATATTTTTAAGGTATTAGTAGTAATCCAGTTCAGTAACAGTAAAAATAATATTACAGTGGCAGACCAGGCATATAATGATAACATATCTGATAAGGAGTGGGAAAAAGTACAGACCGCCCCTTTTCCAGAAATAATATTAGTCAGCTGTATGTAACTTCATTGTTTCGTCATTATATCAATGAATTATATTTTTTTGTTTTTGTTTCTGTTTCTATCCACTAAAACCTATGTTTAACTAGGTATAAACAAATGGCAAGAATAATTAAATATAAAAAATATCTATCTATATATGTATATAAATATATACATATGTATATAGTATATACATATATACACACACACATGCATTAAGACCTATTTATACACACACACTTACACACATGTGCATATATGTACATACATACACACACACACACACACACACACACACACATATATATATATATATATATATATATATATA
>JAFBJT010008231.1:0-11701 GCA_016785325.1 Chascanopsetta lugubris | reverse complement strand
AGAGAGAGAGCGAGAGAGAGAGAGAGAGAGAGAGAGAGAGAGAGAGAGAGAGAGAGAGAATTATAAATATGCCCGCAAGAATACATGGGAAATGTGTAAACATTTTTCAGAACAAAGCAATCTGTAATTTCCCTTTGCATAGACGGAAGTGGCACCTGGCTTTCCCTTAACACCTTGAGTTTCCATTCTCAATACTTCAACTTGCGTGCGAGGGCGCGAAAACCTCTACAAACGGCATAGAGCGGCATGGAGCTATGTGGCTGGCTGCCTCACCTCGGCTGAGTGTTGCCCACTCGCACTAAAGGCGGCGGTGCTGAACTCCGCCCACGGACTATTTAAACCCACTATATCAGCCGGCGCTCAGATTCCCACGGAGAACTTGATCTTGACCAAGGCGTTTGGATTCCTGGTGGGGAAAGACTCACTAACTAACAGAGTTATACACTTATAAAAGCCTCACAAGGTAAGAGCTCAACTCACTGACATCACGGGCAAGTTATGTTTAGTTGTATTCATTTAAATGTGACTTTTACTAACTGTTTTGCATAATTGATTGAAGGTGGATTAAGTATATTTTGTGTAGAATGTTCCTCTGGTGCAACTGTTTAATGACTTATGAAGATTTAGAAATAGTGTGCGTTTTTGAGTGTGTGACAGCTGCTCATGACACATGAATGAAAAGAGATGTAAAATCATTAAAAATAATACCATTTATATTACTGTGATTTCTGACTCTGATCACCAGGTTAACTGCTCATTTAAAATCTGCTCTCCCCCCCAAAGGTTTCATCATTCTACACTTTTTTGGTTTCTTGCTTCAATCTCTCTTTTAGAGGGAATATTTTATTTATTTATTTCTGCTTCTTATTATTATTTATTTTCATTACTTTTCCTCCACCACCACCACCGCTACTGGGATTTAACCTTGGGCCCACTCCCCTCCAGAGGCTAAAGTTGGCCCAGAGATGCGGTGCCTTCTCCCGCTCACTGTCTATTGCATCAGCCTCGTTTCCCTCCCGCAGTTGCAGGCTGCGCCGGTGGAGAAGCGTCCCGACAGAAGCGTCAGGTAAAGACACGAACGCACGCACGTACGCACGTACGCACGCACACACACGGGGTTCTACTTTCTTAGGTGAAAGCTCACGACCCGTTGTTCTCTTTTCATTGGTGGGAGCCGCAGTACATATTATTGAAATATCCCTGCGCTCACAGCTGTAGCCATTTTGATGCATTGTTGTCATGGTTTAACCATATGTTATGGAAATTATTACAACATAACAGGTTATAATACCATCCTAAGACATGCCATACATGTTCAATGTGTTAGTAGTAGCCAGCAGTACAGTGTGTCACTGTGTCTTAAATACAAAGCTAAATTAGCAAAATAAGTAAGCTAGCGTGCTCATGGCTTTGGTCCAGTGTAGTTATTGTTTCTGGAGAGTATACTGTTGTTACAGTGTTATATCTCAACAAAGATGTTACAGCATAATAGTGTATAGTGTCATCGCAATATTTCATGTATATGTTTAGAGCCTCAAGTGGAGCTAATGTCCTAAATTCCATTATTTTTTCAAAGGAGTCTTTTGCTCTTGAAATCATGTGTTATCATAAGTTATCATATACGTATTAATAATGTCAGAAGCTGACAGTACAGCGTGTCTATTACAAAGTCTTAAGATGATCTTGTTAGTTGAAGATAGCTTGTTGCTATAGCGTCAAGTGGAACAATAGTGTTCTTAATTACAGTTTATGTTCAGTGCAGTTTGGTCGTGTTGACATAGGTGATACAACTGCCAATGTTTCAAAACAAAGCTCAAGTCAATTAAATCAAAATAAAGATTAATTTTGGCCATAAATCCACAATAATACTATTAGATACTAAGTTTACAGAGGTAGATATGAGGCATTAAATATAGCTGTAGTGTTATTATATTGTTGCTACAGTACAATATGTGATTTGATGTATTTGTGGTGGTCTGTATTAACTTTTATCATCAAATGTACCACACTAGACTCGAGTGAATAGTCAAAACAAAGTCGGGGAATTTTTTTAATCAAATTTCTGTTGTCACTGTTTTTAAATATTTGTTTGGTGAAATCTCCATATGACTCCTTATGGAAAACTGTCGCGTCAGTGGACGGGAAACTGGTTTGTTGGCCTCACCAGAAATCTGCTTAGATTCTTGTTTGACACCTGTACTTTTCCACCCCAAGTGACAGACCTTTTAATAGCTATTAATAAAACAATAGCACAACAGTCAGTGTTTTTCCTCAACTCACATAAATGTGTGTGGTGTGAGGACTGACAAGTGTTGAGAAAAAGTGTGTATGTGGGTGAGTCAGTACATTGACGCCCTCATCTGGTGGATGTTGGATACACAGCTATTGGTTCAGAGTGGCCAGTGATCTGAACCAGAGTGAGGCTCAGTGCTGAGACATTATGGCCAAGCATAGGGACTCATTAAGGTCTAACCTGACTCCTTTAAAGGGTGCATTTTGTACAAACTGCCCCTTTAATTTCACACTGCATTACTGCCTGAAAATAACTTTTTCGCTTTGTGAAACCGAAGTGAGAAGCTCCTCCTCAGTGGTGTCTTGGACCGTCATGACACAGAAAGTAACGAGTCCATGTGAGGACTAACAATCAGTCAGAAATCTTTAAAGTGATAACAAGACACTGGCCTTATTTGTCACAGGGAAATGACTTACAAATCAATATTAACAACAGGTCCCACACAGTTGGTATTAAACCCATAGGACATGAAAGTATGACATATTTAAGATCCCAGAGTGGAATTTTCCTTCTATGCTTCAACAACCATATTTTAATGAGTGCGGGAACCACCTGCTTCTGAAACCCAACCAAGGAATGAGGTGCCTGTATCCACCCTCCGTTTGCGTTTATCTCTTTTGCTACACCTGCCCAGCACCACAATTCCCATTCAATTCCACCTTTGTGTGATAATTCTCTTTATCCATATGCGTCATCACTTCATTTTTCATCTGTCAGAGATGGTTCAGGATCAGTTAGGCTTAAGCTTTGATTAGTGTTTTGGATTCGGTTTGTAAGTCACACACAATTGTGACCCTGAAACAATCTTAGTGATGGTATCTTAAGGATGATCATATGCTTGTATAATCACCTGAATGTTTAAATTATTGTTTTCTTCACCCTCAAATGAACCCCATCTATAAACATCTGGAGCAGGTCCTCTTTCTGGAAGCCACCTTTGGTTTTACAGTAACCAAAATTCACAAATTCAACACCTAATCAATATTAATTGTAACTGGAGACTTCCATACATTTTCTAATGTGCTTAGAAGGGAAGGGTTAACAATAGATCTATTTTACTATGTTTCAAACTTTTGGGACATTTGAAACTTTTACTCCGTGAGTAAGACTCAAAGTGAATTCAAATGTGCTCACAGTGAAGGTGCAGTGTTTAAAATATGGTGACCTTTAGAGGTGACGTTGCATTTTGTGTCCATCACCTCACCCTCAACCATCTGAACATAGAGGAGAACCTATGGTAAACTTCAGTTGTCATTAAAACTCAATAGATGTTTAGTATGTCCACTTATACTACTGTAAAAACATGGTGGCCTCTATGGAGTGGCCCCCCCTCCTCATGGAAACATTCATGTTAATAGGCTCATTTTAGGGTAACAGGAAAAAAGAAAACATTTACGTGATAATAAATTCATGAAAATGTCTGGATGTGATTGTTTTGAAATATTTTTAGAAGTGACAAAAATGACCAAAATCTTACACATTGAACCTCTAAATATAATTTCCCATATTGTCCCCATCTTCCCATTTCCCACTCTCAGCTTAACTGGTCCAGGGGCACCAAGAAGGATTTAATCTGACCCAGCCCCACTGAAGGTACCCTGACCACCCAATTGAAATCATTTTAGCACCAACAAGATCGTGATACCTCTCTGATTTCCCACCATGACCAAAATTGCACTTATTGGGGTTGCGAGGCCAAAACAACACAGAAGGGCATTTACCTATTTTGGACACCTTTCGTTTCTAAAATACTTTTTAGGGCTGCGAAATTATAAATAAATGGAAAACACATGACTTAAAAAAACAGGCCAGATTCCTCCATATGTAAATACTCCCACTGACGGTCTGCCATTGGGTAATGTCAGACCTGCAGAAACTGAACACAGTCAACATTTCATTCTGACATCACAAAGGGGGGAGATCTCCCATCCCACCATAACTCCCTCTGCCTCACCAGCCTCCAAATTTATCACTCAGCACATGTCACGTAAACGTCCCGTCACTGTTTTAATTGGGACAGTAAATTATCCCTTCCTCCTCACACCATGGAGCACACAGTGTTCTGTTACCATCACAGACTGACATCTCTCCTCCTGTTGGACGCCGAGTGCATCTGGGATGTCTGTCATTCCTTCCCTCCATTCTCGTGTATGTCCTGATAAGGGCACGGCAAACACAAAGATGCTGTGACAATGGCTGATGGGTGCTTTCCAAACAAGGACCAAATTGCATGTTTCTTAGATCGCACGCAGCACATACCCTTCATTGTTGATTTACATAACGTCTTGAAGGGATTTTACATAGTACACAGTGAGACAATGAGTTAAATAAGGCTTTAGCTGGGAAGCAGCTTTACGATAGAGATTTTACAAATAAGAAAAGGCTTGTTGCTTTGAGCTGATTTGCTTTCAAGCTTCCTCTGTGAGGACAATGATGATGATGACGTATCAGTCTGTGTTTATGTTGTGGTTGAAGATTTGTTCAGGCTCTTCAAGGGCAAATAAAGTTGTGTTTCTCTTGAAATGATGGGTTCAATCATTAACTCACATGTATGTGTAAGCATGTGAGGTTCAGACTGTTTCAGCATAATATGTACCTGAGGAACAGACTGAAGTCATGTGTCGCTGGACGGTCTCTCCACACCCTATATACTATACATGCTCACAGGATGAGTAAGAGCTGGATGGCCTCATTTAACGAAAAGTCCCCACTCATACTTTGTCTACTTTTTGGCACATATATTTATACGTATGACCAAACTGAGTCTGAGAGCTGCAACCAAAGAGGCAGAGAATTCCAGTGTGGATTAATAGCTAAGACCTAGATTCCACCCTCTGCGACTCTAAAGAGCTGTTTTCCACTGTGGACCAGAAAGACACACAATTGTGGAGCCATGGATGTATATACAGTAAATTATGTATAGGAGCATGCTGTATAGTTAGATTACAAACAAACTTCTTAGGATAGAGAAAACCTGCTGTTGTTTGATCTGTTGCACTGATTCAGGTTCATAACAGACCTGTTGTTTGCTTCCATCTACGTAACTAAGTGGCCAGTGTTGCTTATGTAGAGTAAATCTCATTCTACGGAGAAGGTTATGAAAGCTTCTCATGAACGAGGTCTGCTGTATTTATGTCCTATTTCTCACTAAATACAATCTCCCAACTGTTGCATAGTGCAAGCTCACAAATGAATGAAATATATTTACTGCTGATTAACGCCATTAGTTAGTTAAAGTTTCCGCTTATCTGGTAATCAATGGCAAGGTACTAGGGTACACTGTACCCTTAGCTTGGCTAGATTTAGAGGTTATGGGTTATATAGGACTTCCCTCTTGTGTGGCATCAAACGGATAACTTATTCCAACTTCATTTCAGCCCTTAGTGGGCATGCAGCATACTTAAGTTAGGTGAAGTGTCAATAAAGGTGCTTGATCCTGATGGGCTTTATGTGAGAATGCAAATTGCTGAGTCGGTTGTAGTAGACTGTCTGGAATTGATCCAGACAGTGCCTAAAAAAAATTTAAACTGAACATTCAAATGAGCTCATATGAGACAACAACAGCGACAATGTCCAGAAAAGGAGCAATTAAATGCTCTTGGTTATCTTTCATCGCCTGCCAATCACTGATATTCTGTGTCAGTGTTGAGTTGTTGGATTAGATGCCTAATTGCCTTTTCCAGCAAATGGTCTCTTTTGTAATTATGTTGGAGCTGTATCACAGTCACAAGGTTCTTATTTGCCAGCTAGATGTCCTCAGTTGCCTACTGGTTATCTGGATTAAACAGAAGCTGATTAACATGAGGACCTGCCAAAGTCCAATCCTGGGTAAAGGCATTAGCGTTTGTGTCTCTGTTTGCCGATGACAAGAAGTTGGTGAGAAGACCCAACTTTGTTTAAAGCTGCACCGAGAGGGAAGTGGAGGTCAGGGATAGAACGATTGCTGGAAACATTGATGTCACTTACATTTAAAGGTGTTCAAACTAGAGAAAAATGTACAGGTAGAAATGCACAATGTGCAGGACGAGGCTTGCCCACAAATGACAGAGTTGTTACGTTTACACTGAAGACTGCAGTTTGGTGTGGAACCACTACCTCTGCCCACGCAAAGAGCTCCCACTGTGCAAACAAGGTGGGTGTAACTTGGTGATGTGGCACCACAGTCCACCAAGCCTGTCCTGGAAATAGCACCGGCCTCTCTCTGAGGCCCCGGCATCACACAGCCATTCAGCCATGCCACTGCTGGACGGCAGGTCATCCACAGGCTGCACCAAACCCACCAGCATCAGCTCTGCAGCTGGAGACACTAACTAAACCGAAAGGCTTTCCATTCCAGAGAGGAATCTCAGAAAGGACCTGTCTGCTGCAATTTCTCAGATCACAAGATTTAGGGTTCAAGTCGACATGGCATGACTCAGCAATTTGCAGTTCATACATAGATCTGACTCTAAGAACATGGAATATATAGTGCCAATTCAGACATGGCGGATACTATATTTTCCCTGGTGCCATCCTCTGACCTCCTCTCTTAACAAGAAGCTATTGTTAATACTTCACATTTTGAAGCAACCAAGGTGCAACCGAGCTTTAAATGTTTATTAATATGGACCCTCAGCAGTGGTGGTGGGTGAGCTCTCAGAGACTGAGTCACTGTGTCCTGTACAAACACAGCATAGACAGTACACAAAGAAGCGGCAGGGTGTCTTTGTCAAACATTGAACAGATGGTGAGTAAGTCGCTGGCGTGTTTACCGAATGACCGGTACTTGTCACCAGCCTCGTAGGACATGTCCATCTTCACAGGTCATTTAGTCCGATCTGAAGTCTCAGAAACCCAGTTTTCGGAAGGAGATGATTGACCCAACCTAGAAAACATCCTTATGTAACTCAAGCGTGTTATTAAGGTCTTTTAAGTCTTTTCCACTCCCATTGAAATTGGATTTTATGGCAGCGGTGGGCATATCTACTTACTGTAATACTGAAATAAATGGATTTGCATGTTAATATTGTGATTAATTTGTTTTCAACAACTAAGATTTTAATGTTGAAACCCGTTAGCACCAGGGTACCCATTAGAACCGTGTATTGTTTCCGTGGACGCGTCATGGAGGTAGAGGAATGGATGTGATAATCCATTAACCCTCATCTGGACGCAGACAGACAGCATAAATGTTTTGCTGGCTAATCAGATTTTGATGGATTTACCTTTGCACATATAACATTATGTTACCATGCCGACAGACAATGATTCAGACAGAACTTTGTCATTCAAATTCTCATAGCCAGGAATAGCATGAGTGGTTGGTCCATCTACTATGGTCCGGACTAAAATACCTAAACTGGAAGGATTGCCATGAGTGCCCAGTGATCATAAATGACTATCCGCTTGCTCCTGTTATTTGTTCAGCAACATATCATAATTAGTATTAGCAGGATGCAAAAAAGTTTTTTTTTCTGTCAGTGCAGTGCAATGGACTGCATCTAATGGATGTAGTACAAACTAATATGGATGCTGTATTTCCATTGTCTACGATTTAAATGGGACAATGTATGGGGTTTAATACCCGAATTACTCAACAATGGACATTCTGGCTTTCCTTCATGTTTAGTGCTTGTTAGCATCTGTTCTTATGAAACATCAAAATGTTACCATTGTTATTATGAAAATGTTAGCATGCTGACATTAACTATCAGCTCAAATCACATTTTAGTCATGTGCTTTGAATTGCAGCTTGTGAATTAAAATCACGCCCTCAGACCTCCTGCAGAATCTTCACGTGGCTTGTGTTTCCTCCTCAGGTTGGACTTCCTTAGCAAGCTCATCGGCCAGGGAGAGGAAAACGCCTTGATGTCAGACTCACACCCTAACACCCTGACCCCCTCTTCAGCACCCTACCGATCTCCAAAATGGCTTCCTGGCTTCCTTAGACACCCGCCGACCTTGGGAGCGAAAACAGCCCCGCCGAGCCTGGGATGGCTCACCAAGGCTTTGCAGATCAAGACGAGGGCGCTGAGGGTTCGCCGCCATGCTTTCTCAGGTTCGCGGGGCGGTCATTACTACCCTCACCACGCCCAGCTGATGAGAGTGGGCTGTGTCCTGGGAACTTGTCAAGTGCAAAACCTCAGCCATCGTCTCTATCAGCTCATCGGCCAGAGTGGCAGAGAAGACTCGTCCCCCATCAATCCCAAAAGTCCTCATAGTTATGGATGAGTCAGACGCCTCTGAAAAAGCCCCCCAGCAAGTCTATCTATATCTCCATTTATTTATCTCCTAATGTATTATTAGTAGCCTGTGCGTTAGTGTTATATGTAGTAAACAACTTTTGTGTATCCATCTCAAAATGACAATCACTCTCACAATTGATTGGATGTCATGCCTTACTACATTGGATTTGAAAACCCTCTGAATTCCCTAACTCTGAGATCTGAAACCATTTCAGAGACACTGAAGATCCATCAATTATTCCAAAAGAATCCCAGAGGCCTCGTTTAACGTCCTAATCCTGTTCCTTTAAGAATGATGGCTTGCCTTCAGCAGTGTGCAGTGGCTCGCTCCTGTCTGCTGACTGACCTCCCCAGTGTTGGTTACCCCGCCGCTCATTGATCAAACACTTAAGCTCCTAATGTGGATTTCAACTCAACCTGCACTCTAAGCTGGAGCCCTGTCAAAACCGATATGTTCCCAAAGACCCGGTAATTTGACCCTTTCAGTATGCCCTTTTTCGGTCAGTGGTAGAACTGAATGTCTCAGCAAATGTTCAATTGAACTGGACTTTCTCAACCATGGTTTACAGTTGAAATCCACTACAGGCCATGACAAGTTTAGAGCAGAAAGAGATGATGTTGAAAATGACTAAAGAAGGAGCTTTTGCATTTGGATTAATGCCAGCACCCAAAGGATCATTTTCTGTGTTGCGCTATAGCGGCTGGCTGGCTGGCTGGCTGGCTGGCCGACACAGTAGATGGCAGAGTGAGCCATGGCGCCTCAGATCAGTGCTCTGCTGTATGGTAGATTTCTCTGCCACAGGCCAAGTCTGAAATATTAGCCCTTTCACGTGATTCATAAGTTTCCCCCTGTAAGTCAGGAATTTGGGTTGAAAGCAGGTTAATAAAGTTGGCTTAATCATCACAGTTATATGTACCGACGCAGCAGGGGACGAGGGGTGGGTGGGTCCTACGGTCTGCACACTCAAACATGAATATGGGGAATAAGGCAGCCAGTTTCCACATAGACATGCAGAGTCAATTCAAAGGTCAGTTATTTTTGTTGAAATGAATTGTTTTGTCATATCTGAGTAGGCCAAGTAAAACCCAATCTAACTGTGTGTTGACAAATTAAGTTACATTTTCTTTGTTGAATTACTATTTTGCATGTTATGTATGTGACTCTGTACGTGGGACCAATCAAGCAAAGTGGACTATGGGGGAACCCTCAAATGGCGCTGTTCTTACAAGTTTGGAGTGCCGCAGGGATGGCATGCTTTTACAGGCCAAGGTCTCATTGCATCGACTCCCTCAGAAAATTATAAATTTTATGTTGTCTAAAAACATTTGGAAGGTTTGTTTTAACCACAGGAATAACTTCTGGCCTGTAACTGCATCTTACATCCCTGCGGCACTCTATTGGAAGATGCACACTCAGGCGATGTTTTGGGACATTATTTATTTGGACAATAATTAAGAAATTGGATGTTTAGATTGATTTCCTAAGAATAGACAAACCCACCACCAGATGAGAGTGGTTTATATAGAACTTAAAGGTGCAGTGTGTGAGATTTCGGTCATTTTTAGTCATTTCTATCGATAGAAAGTTACAAAATTACAAAACAAGTATTAAGGCATTTTTACAAATGTATAATCACCCCAACGTATGACTTTCTTTTTACAAACCCCTAAAATGAGCCCTTTAATGTATATTTACACCTGGAGCGAGTCCATCCTATGGGGGCCGCCATTTTTTTTTACAATAGCTCAGAGTGGACGCACTCAACATCTTTTGAGATTTAATGACAACTGAGGGCTACATAGATTCTCCGGCATGCTCGAATGGGAAGGGTGAGGTGATGGATACAATTTGCAACTTCACCGGTAGATGTCACCAAATCTTACACACTGCACCTTTAAGTGAAAAGGTCAATAATACCTTAAGTTTCATCTTAGCTGTAACTGACAGAGCTTCGCAACAACATAACTTTTCTTTGGCAGCACCAGGCCCCTTTAAAAGTTCTACTGTTTCAATGCAGGCTCCTAATGAGAGACCACAGTGACCAAAATGTTCGGTGTGAGAGAACATGATTTCAAACAAATTCACAAACGAGCACATCGCTGTTTTCATTCATCTTTCAAATGACTGAGGATAACTGAGGTCAACTTCTCCTCATTATGCATACTGGCATTCAAATAAAGGTCTTAAAGTTTATTTGAGACCAAAACAAGAAAACTGTTTTGTATTACTTGGAATATTCTTAACGTACTTTCCATGATTTTGTTGTCATCGTCTTAACTCAGAAACAAGCAGTAGACAACATTTAATTCAGTTTAAAAAGAATGTGCACCTCATTTAGTCTTTGGATCGTATAAATATTGTACCATTATTGTCAAACTCTCCAAATACCTGGCAATACTTGATTTCATACGTTGATCCCTTTTTTTAACATCTTTTTCTGACTTTCTGCTGATTTTTGTCTTTTTTTAAAATCTGCATGATTCTGCTCCATCAACAGCATATTCATATTTAGTCTCTTGCCCCCCCCCCCCCTCTGTCTCTCTGTCCCTCTCTGTTTCCCCGTTTCCCCTCAACTGTCTGTAATCACCCCACACCTGGAGGTCACAGGGTAATCATTTAGTCCCTAAATCTAATCTTTTCATGGGCTTGCTGAGGTGAAATTCTCTCAGCTGTAATGGAGCTAATCATTGTCTCGAGACCAATCATTAAAGGGCTTTTTAAAACGCTGAAATACTCCTGGTGGATCCTTCTTCCGTTTTCCCAATGTGGTATTTCACGCCCATTGTGTGTTTGAGCTGAAGTATGCAAAGTCCTATCAGGAGCCTTATCTTCTATGTTTGAGCCACCAGCCTTTTTTACATTTTCATGATGCTGTGTTACGTCCGAGAGAATTGTGCACAACCGCTAAATACCTCCCCACAGATTCCACGGCTCCCTATTGTAAAGACATTCTTGGAATGTAAGCGATGGTTTTATCCGTTTTGTACGACATAGGAAGAACTTCCGTTATTTCCGTTTTAAACGCCACATGATCTGCCTTAGAGTCACAGGAAAGCACTTTAATGCAATTATGTGTTTAATCATTGTAATGAACATGTGAAAGTTGAATGAGATTTTTTATTGTAAATGTATTTTAAAGATGTCAGTGCACGACACATGTTGCCGTTGCCTGACATGTGAATG
>JAFBJT010008216.1:149395-164422 GCA_016785325.1 Chascanopsetta lugubris | reverse complement strand
AGTAACATTATTATCATTATTTTAATTTTATGATCTAATATTTAATGGGTTTTTTTTTAAAAATCTTTTAAATTAATTTTCTTTCTAACTTTTTTAATTGTATTGATTTATATGATTTGAAAAAAAACGAACAGCGTCTCCATCCAGCACCAGTGTGTGAGTTTGGTGTTTTGATGATGCCTGTGTGCCGGGGTGACTCTGGGGTGACTCTGGGGTGACTCTGTATTTATGTGCAGAGTTGAGCCTGGTGCTATTTCAGGGGGCTTCACTGCCCCCGTGAAGAAAAACACTTAAATGGAAACAGGGGGTTACTTTTAATATCCTGGAATGTTTTCGGATGAAGCTGCAGAAGGTGGACGGAGGCTCTGAGGGATCCAGTGACCCAGTCAGATCAGGGTTTTTAGTCCAGAGCTCAACCTCCTGCAAACACCAGCACACACACACACACACACACACACACACACACACACACACACACACACACACACATAAAGAGTTCATGTTAAATATCACTCGTGCTGATATCAAACCACTTCCTGCTGCTGCCTCTGATTTTCCTCCTCTCACTCCTCATGTAAACACACAGTGACACACTAAACTAAAACCTGAGCACACGCTCAGTCAGGTTCAGGCTGCTTCAGAAAGTTCTCAGCCTCACCCAGAGGGACGTTCAGCATCATGAGAAATACACCAACTCAACCACGAATGGTCCTGTTCACTGTGACATCATCAGGTCAATGATCTCATTGATTTATTGCTATTTGAGTCTCCGGGTCCTGTATTTTTTTCTAAATCAATATAGTCTTTGAAAGGATTTATTAGTATGTTCCTCATAAATCAAACACGATAAATAATAAAGTTGGTCAGTGAGTTCACGGATGTGCAGGTCGTGTTTATGCTGCTTCATTTCCAAAAACCTCTCTGACGTCTGAGGGACGTCCTCCAGAACAAACATCGCGGCTGCAGATCTGTGGTTTTCGGCCTGGTCATAAATGTCAGTGGTGATTTTGATGTTTGAGCTTTTCTCACTTCTACAACAGAACCAGGAAGTTCCTGTCTGAGCGGCGGCCTTCTGCTGGAGGAAGACGGGGGAGAACACGGCCTGTTTTCTGTGAAGACAGAGAAAAACAAAAACAGAACATCAGAGGAAGAAGCTGGGGGGGCAGCAGGGGGGGGGGGGGGGGGGGGGGGGGGGGGGGGGGGCAATGCGTGATGATGGCCGACAGACCCAGAGCAAATCCAGCAGCAGTTGATGGAGTGATGTATGGGAAGATAGAGGCCACTTAAATCCCCGGCACAGGATGGGGCTACACCCGAGGTCGTTAGCGATGAAAGTGGCCCGGCTCCTAAAGACGCTGGCCTCGCTTTCGCCACATTCGTCTGCACTTCCTGTCTTTAACAATGCCCTTCCTGCCCCTGATTTTCCTGCCTTCGGCCCTTTGATGAAAAGCCTCCCTGTGGACAATGTGAGGGATTACGGGGCAAAGGCAACGTCGGGACGAGGACACAGAGTGTGTAAAAACAACGCTGCAACACAGAGGGAAAATACTCCGAGTATTTACAATACTACCAACTGTACACACGTGTACTGCCGAACCTGGAAGCTGGGTGGATGGATGATGGATGGATGAAGGGATGATGGATGGACAGATGGATGATGGATAATGAATGAAAGGGTTGATGGATGATGGATGGACAGAGGGATGATATATGGACAGATGGATGACGAAGTGAGGGATGGATGATGAACAAATGAAATAAAAACATTAAAACTATTCATATCTGACTCTAAAGTCATAACTATTAATAATTAAATAAAACCAACGTGACAAATAATAATATTTCATTTTTCAAGATCATTTAAAATAATTATACTTACAAATAGTTTATCTTTCCTTTAGAATTCATCCGTTTCCGCTTCCTGCTGTGACGTTTCAAGATGGCTGCCGTGAAAGGGGCGTGGTTTCGCCGGAACGTAAACTAAACTTCATACCACGTTCTCCTTCTAATGAGCCCGTGTTTTAGCCTCTCTACTTTTAATTTGATATTTTAGGACCTTAAAACATCTGCCGAATTTCCTTCTAACAGTTCATCTTCACTGGAAATCCATTAATATGCAGCAAACTGTGAGTATTTTCCTCTGACAATGAACAAACGTTTAAATTGTCGTTTTTCTCAGGCAACCTCTGCTTCCGGTTCCTAATATTTAAATTAATTAATATAAATGGCCCATTTTAGTTATAGCAAGTTTAATTTGTGTGTATCATATGTTAATACAGCTACGTGTTAGCATATTTTTAAGGACAATACGTATTTATATGTACAGTATTAGTACATGAGAACTTTAGGTACTTTATTGCTTTTAAATGACTAAATGTAGCGACTGTTATTATGGTTTAATCCTCCCAAACATGAAAGTAGTTTTAAAATATTGTTCATTTTTTTTATTAACTGTTGGTTTATTGGTCAAATAGCTCACAACACAGTTTACTTTATTTTGAAAATACCAATATGTGAAGTAAATATAACTGAATCCCTCATTTAAATGTATGTGAAGTAGAATATATCCTTGAACAGGTTTGAGTGGAACTGTGAAATGGAAATGCTGAAATAAAGCACAGCGTTATTGTAGTACTTTGGTGCAGTTACTGAAAAGTATCCTCCATGACTGAGCAGTTCTGGTGGTGTGGAGGTTAAACAGGCCGCTCTCTGGATCACATTATGAATTCGGTGTTTCTCTGTTTCTCAGCTGTTTCCCATCAACGCCCGACTTGACCTGCGTCAGCCCGGATCTGCTCCGAAGTCCTGGTCCTGCATGAAGTGCTGCGTGTCAACGTAAGCCATGTGTTTTTGTGTGTTTGTATTCTCACCAAAGAAATCCGCCACAGTGCGATGTGTCCGAGGCTCCGGTCGTTTCGGTTCATACATAAAAAAAAAGGTAAAGAGTTCACAGAGTGGCATATATACAGAGTTTAAGAATGTTTTGAATTCCATGAAACCCTGGGGACAAATTAGGTTCAACGCACCGGTAAATCCCGGACTAAGCCAGGGCTGTAATGCAGGTAAGTACCAGGCTAATTCAGGCTTAAATGCAGCTGAATACAGGCTCAAACCAGGGCTGAAATACCAGTACACACTTCACCAATCCTGGACAAAAATACCAGGATATATACTGGGCCAAACCAGGTCTTATGGTGCAAATACTGTACACAAGTGTGAACGGGGCCAAACTAGAGCTAGAAAACCAGTGTGTGCTGCACTAAACCAGTGAATACAGGGCCAGACCCGTCCTCGCATACTGTTACATTGTTCCCGAACCATGAATAAAAAGCTTGTATGAGTATTCTACAACACAAATGTACTTAAGACCAAACCAGGCTTCAATGACCAGTACATAGTTCTCAAATATCAGGGGCTAAAAGTGTTTACAGGGTGAAATGAGGCTTAAAACTTGAGTGAAAAATCATAAACATCACAACATTTTGTGATAAACTAAGAGTAAAATGTCAAAACATGCCGGGCCTTGATTGATCAATAAGTACAAGACCACATTATTCATTTATGGACTCCACCACCGGTGACTCAGTAATGGCTGGAGCGCGTCAGGATGAGGATTAAAGAATCCAAACATCACCAAACCCCAGAGTGAGTCGGACCTTTAACAGCGGAGAGGTCACGTGATCCTGCGGTGACGGGGTCGGACGAGGTCACGGGGAACCCGTTGAACCCCGCTCTGGATCGTTGAGGCAGTTTGGCTTTAATCAAGTTTTGGCCTCAGAGGAAATTATGGCTCTTTCTCTCACCCACTCTCCGTCACAGCAGGGGGGCGCGCTTCCATTTCCAAACCCAGCCCTGGGGGCTTTCACTCTTCCAAGTGACACAGGATGAAATGTGTCTCTCACCCTCCATCATCCCCCGTGTTCCTCCATCAACAACATTAACACTGGCTCCCACACATCACTCCCTGACTCCTCTCCTCTCTCTCTCATCTCAGACGGATGAAGGCCGGACGCCTCAGGTCCACAGCTGCTCAGCTGGACATCGATTGGCCCGCCTCCTCCAGCCACGCCCTGAATCCAGATGGACTCCACCGCCGTTTCTACCACAAGCCCCGGGGAGCGAGGTGAGTCCACAGGGGGGGAAGGAGAGTGACATGTGAAACGCAGCACAGATGAGGAGACAAATGAGCCATTCTCCAAAACTTAAAGGTGCAGTGCGTCAGATGTAGGCGGCATTATTTACAGTTCCATCATCAGATATGAAATAAACCGGGACACAGATGGTTCTAAGAGTGTTTAATATTTACATCCGCCGCAGGTCCTCCTCTCCACTAGAGGGCACCATGTTGCACCACCATGTTTTTACAGTAGCCCCGAATGGACAAACTAAGCACCTGATTATTTGAATGATAAACTGAATAATACTGAATGTGATGAAGAGTGAGGTGAGTAACGGTAAGAGTCTGTTACAGTTGTCTGATGATGAATAATGTGTTTATATTGTTCTATTCTTTTATACACAAAACTAATTCTATCAGGTTTTGGGTTGATTCTTTGTTTAATGCAGTTAATTTGACACTATCCTGACAAATGTGCCTTTAATTGAATGATCTGTTATTTGTTAATAATCCAAGATATTTGAGCGGTTATATAATTGACCTGATGGTGGTGCTAAAGGCTCAGTCAGGGCTCCTCCTCTCACACGATGATATTAGAAGAATCAATAAGTTTGAATGAAACACAGACATGATGTGAAGATACAAGGAATAACTTTTATTTGTATTTACATGTGCAATATATATATATATATATATATATATATATATATATATTCATATTAGAACAATGCTAGACACTGAAAGCTTTATTTTACTTAAACTTCTTTATAACAATGACAAAGACAATCAAGCTTCATCACAATTACAAAGCATTAGGTGTGTGTGTGTGTGTGTGTGTGTGTTTGCGCATAGCTGGACACTATAAATAAAATGCACCTGAAGACGAGGTAATGTTTGCTATATGTACTTTTACACGTGTAGTTTTACATTTCCATTAACACTGTGAATTGTATATTACATTTATCCTCTATTCTTCTCATCTTATTAACAAAGTACATCTGACTCATATCGAGGTGAATATGATTTGAGTTCGACCGTTTTCCTGATGAACTGACGATGATGAAAAACGACGAGTAATCGGAAATAACCGCAGCTCAAGTACCTTTGATCCCTGACCGACTATTTTAAGAACATTTGTAGAGTTTGGTGGATTCCGGCGTTTCCCGTTACAGTCGTGAGTAAAAAGTGATGAATCGGCCTTTAAAGCTGCAGTAACGGTGGGAGTTGACAGGCTGTGACTTCATTAGTGTCCTGAGTTGATGGTGCGAGTGATTCTGAACGGAGCTGGACCTGCTCAGCTCCGGTCCGGGTCAGTCGCCGTTGACAGTGGACAGATAACGGTGCCTTGTTAGTGATTTGTTTCCAGTCCAATCGGCGCGAAGCAGATGACATCACTGACCCGCACCAGAGTTTCTGCACCAATCAATCTGAGCGATTTATCATTTCTACCTGAACGGACATTGAACCCCTCTGTCTCCTCCTAGTTTTGTAGCGTTTCATTGGCCATTTCAGGCTCATGTCAACGCCAGGCAGTAAACAAGGAAGTGAACAAAGTGACATATTTAGAGATGGTGGAGACCAAAGGCGGAGCTAAAACAGCCTGAATACTGGCATGAATATTCAATGGGACTTAAATGGATGTAAAGTCACACTTTAGCGTTTCAATGGAGCAGCTGCACAAGCATTTATATAGAGACATACATGAAAAACAATGAGTTATTGGAGTAATTATACTGGATTGTTTATCAGTTGGTTTCCAAACGTCTTTCCTCCATGTTTGACGATGCTGTGCCATTTGGCCACGATGCCTTTTTTCCTTTAAAGCTTGTTGCACTTCCTGTGTCCAGCTTAAAAATGGCAACTCATGCTTCTGCAGTTGTGAATATTATCAGCAGTTACACCTCCCGAACACTAGTGGGTGTCGAGCAGGAACAGAGGGAGCTGTGGAGTTGTGGCGCGGAACTGACAGATTTGTGTTGGAGAGGAGCTGCAGGGAATGACACGGACGAGAGCCAGGAATCGGGCTTTAGAATAAATAGATGGGATGAAAACATTCGATTCTGGGGGTCAAAGGTCAAAGGTCGGGGTCTCACGAAAAACATATTTTCTAGTTTGATTGTGATTTCTCACGAACGCCTTTGGGGGATTTATTTGAATCTGGAAGAAATTATTTTTGACACTCGGACGAGAGATGTTTTTGTTGGCGGAGGCACAAAAACCTCCGGGCGCTGATTCTGCGAATCATCATATATGTTTTGAGAGATCGGTGTTTACAGCGGGAGGGATGAGCTCGTTACCGGGTGAAGTCTTTTCACAGGAAGTCCTTCGAAGAACGACTGTATCAACACCAGAGGCTGGTAAACGTGTGGGAGTTAAGGTGCGTTACTCAGAATGTGTATTTACAGTTTACGCAGCTTCACATTCGCCGCTTTATTGAGTTTATTCTCGCTCCGCGACCCCGCGTCCACTCGGGAGAGCAGCTCCGGTGGAACATCCGATCAGTCCGTCTCCACTTTGAATCCCAAACTCAACAGGAAACGCTCCCTTAAAGACGCACGTGTTGACATACGAGAGCCAGTGGTTTCCTCTGAAGACTCACTCGGCGCCGACCGACGCTCCTGCTTCTTAGATTCGACACTAACTCAACATCCGGCGCAGACGGGAACACGGTGTAAATGTCATGAAAACTTTGAATCTTTGAGTGAGTGTGGAAATGGAAAAGAGCCCCCCCCCCCGGAATCAGATCATCGCCTCCCCCCACCCGCGTCTTCTTGCCGTCCCCCTGGAGGTCAGGACGCCGACGGAACCTGGGCGCTCAGTTTTCCCGGGTTGGAGTTGAAGTCCCTGAAGGGCTCGGAGAGGCGGGGCCCCTGCAGGCGGGACAGCAGCGTGGTGCGGCGGATGCTGCTGTCCGAGTCCTGGTGGCCGAACTTGCCGCGCAGGCGGCGGCAGCAGGGCAGGCTGCGGGCGAAGTCCGACAGCAGGTGTCCGCTGAAGATCATGTAGATCCAGGGGTTGCAGCAGCTGTTGAGGCTGGCCAGCAGAGCGGACAGCGTCACGATGGTGTTCTCAGAGTCTGTGGGGGGGGGTGGGGGGGGGGGTTAGGGTCGGGGGGGGACACAGAGATTTATAAAGCACCAGCAGAGACGTCAACAAGTTCTCCGAGGGCTTTATCCCTCGTGTCTTTGCGGAACTCTGAGTCACTGACCTGATTTTTTAAACTGCAGCCTCTTGTCTAATCAGTGGATTTGCATATTTCGAGTGAAACCCGGTGTTTCCGGGGTTTGAAAGACTCTCGGCAGGAAGCTGGTTTCTAACACAACCACTGTCCCTGATAGCACATATTAAGAGCTGAAATCCAAACGACCTGTGCTTCCAGGAGGCTGGTCCACTGATTGCGGATCCTTCACGTTCCTTCGTTCAATCACACCTGAGCGCCGCTGCAGGAGGAGGAGACGTCAACCGTTGATGAAGTCGCAGAGCGGCGCGAGCTGAACGCGTTTACCTTTGGATCAAACCGTGTGAGATTTTCATTTGATATTTATTCACCACTTTCTTGCAGCAGATACAAGCGCAGCTTTTGACTCTGGCGCCATTCTAACTGCAGCCACCAGGGGGCTCTCGATGGAAACGATAAGAAGTCGCCACTTTTCTTTATTTGACTTCATATTTTAACACGACTTAGATACTAATCGTCGTCATAGATGAGGTCACGTTACGCGCTAAGTAAATAATAGCAATTCGGTGCAAGTGACCAATCACGCGCTCGCTGGCGAGTTGTTTGTTTTTCCACATTTCACTGTCGTACATCTTATGAGGAATATCGTCACGCGTAAAGACGATGTGATGCAATCGGGGACAGTTTCAGGGAGAGACGCTGTGATACCTGACCTCGCCACCAGAGATCCCTAAAGTCTACATTCTGTACCTTGAGCATGAGCTGAATATTCAACCGCTGTCGAGGTGGAAACATCGTTCCCTCCTCATCATCTCCTCTAAACGTGAGGGTCAAAGGTCACACTTCCACTTTGCGCAGCCGGAGACGTTTTGATTGGACTGCGCAGGGAAGGAGGAGTGGAGCCTCTCAGGTTGTTGGACTGAAGCAGCAGAGGATCAGAGCTGTGGAAAACTCGGGCTTTGAAATCTGTGATGGAATTCATCCAATCAGCCGACGCCCTCTTTTTCAATTTGCTCTCCCAGAGTCCTGAACGTCACAGTCACGTCCTCAGCTCCGTGGTTTCACACCCACGCTGCTCTGAGACGTGATCCCAAGGAAATGTTTCCATTTCCTGTTTTGTTGTGCATTTCAATGAGTTGAGCAAACTCTCCTGCAGATAACATTTTCATTCATATATTTTCCGTTTCTGCAGGATGATTGTTTGAATGACTCATCAACTTTTTCAGTGATATATTGGATTTTCAACATCTCCTATTTTTTTATTCAGCACCTGCATAAAATCCTCACGAGCCTCAGCTGCCCTTTGTGACTGCGCATACTTTATTCATTTTAGCTGCGGGGTTCAATTAACTCAGTAAGTCAAAAATCTTCAAGGCAATTTTACAGCAAGCTAATTAATTAACCTGTTTCGGGAGGAATTGATCCTGAGATTATGAATCTTAATGAGTTTGTTTACGAACCATGGGAGTCAGAGGGATGACGGACAGACGGACGAGCTCATGAAGAAGATGTCATGAGAATGACGATTGATGTTACATAAGTCGTAGGTTGAAATGAGTCTAATTATCGAGTAAAGGGACGTGGGGTTGGGGTTGGGGTTGGCAGTTCAACTCCAGTGTTCCCCATTCTGCTGTGTCCTTGTGCAAGACACCGCACCCACATTGCTGCCCCCTGTGGTCAGAGGTAAAACTGCTGCAGGTAGGTGATTTGAGATGGAGGGGTCATCAAGACTTGAACATCCATAACCATTCAGGATGTTACAGAAAGAGCAGGAATTCATTGATCTGCACCAAAATGTAATGAGTTCGTCTATGAGGCATCATGAACCTTTTCATGAAGTTTCGTAGAAATCTGTTTAGAAACGTTTGTGTTGTGCCGTTCACAAAGCCACAGAAGGATGAGGTGACAAATACACAAGACGCCATGAGGGTTGGGTTCATCCTCTGGGGACCATGAATCTCTTTTGAGACATTTCAGTCCAGCGCAGTGTCTTTTTAGGACTACATTTAAAGTTTGATCATTTTTGTCTTTATCACCTTTGGATCAAATGAAGAATATCAACATCGCCCCCTGGCTGAAATATAAATATTTTCAGACTCTCCCGAGACTAAAGATTTCAAAGAACTTCTCACAGCTGCAGAATTCAACCAACGGAAACAAACACGCAGATGAAAAATCCATTTGACAGCATTTCTATATTTCTGATTCCCTTCCCTGGATGAGACCCCTCACAAAGACCCCTGGCACAATTTGGCAGCCCTTGGATTCACGCTGGACAAACCGGGTGGAACTGGATCTGGACGGAGACACTCACCGTCCCAGGAGAAGGTCTGGTCCCACACGGACCACATCTGCACGGTGAAGAAGGGCGCCCAGCACACCACGTAGGCCACCACGATCACGGAGGTCATCTTCACCGTGCGCAGCTTGGCGCGCGAGATGGTGCTGACGCTGCTGACCGAGCTGCGGCCCAGGATGCCCTTCTTCGTGGCCTCGGCCACGGCGCCCACCGTCGTCTTCTTCTGGGTCTTGTACTTGAGGTTCTTCCAGATGGTGTGGCAGATGAAGCCGTAGCACAGCACCAGCACCAGCACCGGCACCACGAAGATGCCGGCCGTCACCCAGGTGATGTAGGCGCGGGCGCCCCAGGGCTGGACGAAGTGGCCCCAGCAGTCGTAGACGGCCGAGCCCGGGTGCACCTCGCTCAGGGAGAAGACGAAGTACTGCGGCGAGCTGAGCACCAGGCTGCAGGCCCAGGTGGAGCCGATCATCAGGTAGGCGCGCTGCGTGGGCTTCTGCAGCGTCTGCAGCGGGTGGCAGATGGCGATGTAGCGGTCCAGGGTCATCATCACCATCATGTAGGTGGAGGCGAACATGCCCAGCACCTGCAGGTGCTTGACGATGCGGCACAGGAAGTCGGGGCCGTAGAAGCGGAAGGTGATCTCCCAGCACAGCTGCGGCAGCACCTGGAAGAAGGCCACCACCAGGTCGGCCAGGCTCAGGTGCTTCATGAACAGGTGCATGCGCGACGGCTTCCGCCGGGTCCTCAGCATGGCCAGCAGGACGCTCAGGTTGCCCACCACCGCCGCGATGAAGGACAGGCTCAGCACCGTGATCTCGATCTTCGCCACCTCCTCGTTGCGCCCGAAGGGGTCGCTGCCGTTCCTGCGCCCGCTCAGGTTCCCCGCAGAGGCGCCGGGCTCGTGCGTGAAGTTGAAGCCCCGCCGGGTGCAGTTTGCACCCGTGCCGTTGCAGGGCATCTCCGCGGGGAAGAGCATGGTGACCTCCCCCCGCCCGCCCGCCCCCCACCCCCGCCTTCTCCTTCTCCCTCTCCTCCACCTGCCGCTCCTCCGGGCGCGCGGAGGCTCGGCTGCGCTCCCGTGCGTAAGCGTCAGCGCCGGGGGACTGAGGCTGCCCACCGCCCGCTCACTCCATCACGTGGGAGACGAGCCCCGCACAGATGCGCAAAGAGCGAACGGGAACGAAAGGAATCGTGGAAAACAGGAAAACAAACCAACCCATGGAGTTGAATCCACGGCCGTTACGCACGGACTCCAGGTTTGGATCCGCGCGTCTCTGCTGCTGCGGCGGCTTTTAAGCGGCACCCCACCCCACCCCCACCCACCAGCCCCCCTACCAACACACATCCACTTCCACCCCACACACACACACACACACTTTCCTATACCCTCCCACCATCCACACAGCAAAGATAAAGTGGAACCTGCTGAGAGGAAACTGGATCTCCTGAAAACATACGGACAAAATAAAGAAATCAATACGATTAGAAATAAAAAAAAGAATAAATAATTATAGAAACGAATAATAATAATAATACAAGTTTGATGAATCGTGTCATTTGTCTCTTGACGTTCCCCTCAGTCAAACATACGGCCCACGGGCCAGAACCGGCCCACCACAGTCAAACACTGTGCTCTTGGTTTACAGTGGTTATATTCTAGTATTTTCATTAAATTCACTTCTGTACTTTTAGTACGAAAACAACAACAGGAAACATTTGGAGTTGTCATTGTTTATAGGTAGATTTGACTGGCCCCGCCCACCTGGGGTCAAACATGGGGCTGACGCTGTGTGTGTCAGGCGTTAATGAGATTATCGCTTAACTTTGACCATCTGACCCAAATCAACACTAATTACAAGAGGGCCCCAACTGAGGCCCCTGCATTCGTTGTCACTTTGTCTGTTTGTGGCCCCCCGTCACAGACCACTGGTTCAGAACCAGGACTTTGTTGTTGTGTAACTCTGCTTTATCGAACCAAAACAAACCCTTCAAACGTATCACTTCATCCCCGAGTCCAAAGATTCTCTCTGGGCGTTTTTTTGAAGAAAAAACTTTCACAAGGCAACGAAACCTCGTCAAAGTCCTGAAGAACTGAAGATCCTCAAGGATGCTCCTCGTACACCGGCTTCCTGTCCCGGACCTTGGAACGACTCCATCAAAATTTGAATGACTCTCTCAAGTCGTTGTTGGGACATCGTGTCCTTGAGTGGGAGGGAAAGAACCTCCATGTTTGTTTTTTCTCCACTTTGAAACAAAGAAAAGCTCGAGTGAATATAATACTCCAACCACAGGACCACACCACCCATCATCATGAAATACTTGATCATTTTGGAAGGTTGGCCCAGGTGTCACTCAAGAGGCCACGCCCCTTAATGATGTGCAATTTCAAACCTGGAGCGAATAGAAATAAGCCCCGCCCCCCAGTGTAGTCGTCACGGAAAATCACGTGAGCGATTGAGACCAAAGCAGTAGTTTGTAGCAGACTTTCATTCACCTCTGAAGTGGATCATTTTAAGATGGGAGTCTGAGGGGGTGGACTCACTTTTGGAGCCAGCCTCAAGTGGCCAACATGTGAACTGCAGGTTCTTCCTCCTTTGTTTTGCTGCTTGGTCGTTCTCCTCATTGATTCATGAACAAGTACATCAAACCTGTCGCCTTCATCTGCATCTTACTTCTACCTTGCATTTGTTTTGACCTTGGCTTGGAGCATTTGTGTGTGTGTGTGTGTGTGTGTGTGTGTGTGCGTGTGTGTGTGTGTGCAGCATCAGCGCCTTCATGTGGTGATAACCTGCCACACAGTTTGTTTTCTTTTCCTGGGACGACCAAACAAAGCGCCGCCTCACAGTCACAGCTTCTCCTCAAACATCGGCACAAAGGAACCATGCGCTCTGATCACTTTGAATGATCTCCTCCTCTTCCTCCTCCTCCTCCTCTTCCTCCTCTTCCTCCTCTTCCTCCTCCTCCTCCGGCTGAGGTTGTGTTAGTGTGAATGGAGCCTGAATGAACAATGAGGCACAGGAGCCATTCAGAGGCGGCGCTTTCCCCGTATTACCTGTCATTTATAATCTCTACAGCTTCGATTTTCCCCTCGAGTGCTTCATGCAAACCTCATTCCGAGAGAAGTCTCGGCAATTTAAAGTTGATCCCAGAATGTTTCCTCCTCATCTGGAGCCCTGCTAACACCGATCCACTTCCTGTCGCACAGACAGAGTGGGGTTTGACTCCGGAGCTCGCTCCTCGGCCCGAGTCTCCCGTCGTCCAATCACGCTGCGTGAAATTGCTCACACTCATAATCTGTTTTCAAGTCCGGACCTTTTCTGGACGTCGTCCAGAGACGGGAATTTCAAAATAAGAGTCAGGGCGTTGTTGATGTTTGTTATGCTCCTTTAACGCTCGTCAGCGGAACCCTGTTCTGTGCAATGTCAGTGTGTTTGGGTTTTAATTGGCTCGGCTCCGATCAGCGTTTGGTGTGAAAGCAATTACGTGTGCTTTTTTGGCTCCGCCCACACCACTTCTGCCGCAACGCCATGACACCATAGGCTCTAAATGGACGTAGCGTCCGTGACGTCACCGCTGACTGCTTATGAGGCTGGTAGTGGGCGCTTCACGCCTAACTCCTCCTACTTCCTGGTTCATTCAAACTGGGCAAAGAGGCGGAGCATAGGTAGAGCTCAGCATCCATCCAGGGTCGGCCCTGGTGTCACTGAGGAGGCCACGCCCCTTAATTATGCACACTTACGATAGAGTTGCATGTTGTGGCGCCCCCCTCTGGTCTGAATATCCCCGTCTGACTCGTGAAGTCTTTTTAATATGATGATATCATTTTCAGACTTTTTAAAGAGTTCACATCTGAAAACACGTCTGTCTTATAAATCAGCATTTTTCAGATTTGAGTCATAACCTTGCATCATTTCTCCGCCTCCTCTTTGACTCCACCCAGGAGACTTCTCCCTCTCCCTCTCATTATTTTCATCATGACTCCGAAGCACAGAGACATTTCATCCCTGGCTTCCCTCTGTCGTGTTAATCCCGTCTGCGTTCATCTTCTACTTCCTGCCTGCGTGAAGAGCCGCTCTGTCTCTCTGAACTTTCCTGCACTCGTACAACTTGAGTTTCTCCGTGTTCACGGTTGTTTTCACGCCGTCTGTGTCCGAGAGGGTCGTCAGGCTTCACGCAGACATATACCAGGGCTGTGAAAACAACAGGAAGTAGGTTATTGTGGTTTGCCTTCTTATCACCAGCATCACCAGCATCAACAGCAGCAGCAGCAGCAGCAGCAGCAGCAGCAGCAGCGATGTTTTGCTCATGGGTAGCGTTTAAAAAGGCAGATCCCCTGAAAAGGCAGAGCGTCCTGATCGCAGCACGTTGTTTCATAACTCGGTCAAATGTGAACGCGCACGCGATGCTCTTTTTTTTAGATTCAGCTGACGTGTACGTTTCTGAGAGTTCCATCAACCCCCCCCCTCCCCACCCCCCCCACCCCCGCTCCCGCCTGCTGTATAGTAAACATCCGTAGATCTGCTCAGTGTTTCACATTGAAACATCGGATGCGAGTTTCATGACTTTGGTTTCTCTTTGTCATTCAGGGATGTCGGGGTTTAGTTTGACGTATGTGTTGTTGTCGTCAGCTTGTTTACTGCCGAGGGAACAGACGATAATTCACTTAATTAATTCCGAATCACAGTAAGATTAAGATTCATTATAATATCAAAAATAAGAAGAGGAGGAAACGGAGGAAGAGGGTTTTTGACTGTTTCTGGGCAGCGCTGACCAAACTGCAGCCTGGGGGCCGATTGTGGCCCAATCAACCATGACTGAATCCACAGAGACCACCACTGCTCATATTTGTGTTTTATTTAAATGAGTAAATGTTTTACATTTGTAAAGATTTGATGTGACAGAATGAAAAGCCATTAATGCAAAGATATGATGTCGACCAGGACTTTTCAATTATTGAATCCCGCTGATGTGCGCTGTTTTTTTATTTTTCTATTCAAGCAAATGTAATTATCAAGCATAATTTGATTCATTCACTTTAATAGAGGCTCAGCCTGTTGTGTATTTTCTGTATGTGGCAGTTTGGACTCCCCTGATGATTGACAGGGACTTCTGTCAATCAAAGCGCACAGGTCGGTAACTGCTATAATAATAATAATAGTAATAATAATAATAATAATAATAATAATAATAATAATAATAATACCCACTCTAAAAACTTTTAAAAAGTGTTTGTTTCCACTCTGACCCGTTCACTCAGTCCCTCCTCCTTCAGCTACATCCTTCCCCATGATTGGACCACACACTCGCTCTTATCGTACACAGCATTTTCTCGCTCCGATGAGCAAAGGATGCCGTTTGTCTGGTCCTCAGGAGAGACCTCCCCTCCCCTCCTCTCCTCCCCTCCTCTCCTCCCCTCCTCTCCTCCGCGTC